>RCUC01131863.1:0-20357 GCA_003697995.1 Taxidea taxus jeffersonii | reverse complement strand
CAGGTAAGCATAAACACGATTTTTAAATATATCATAATTATTTAAATTATAAAATCAGTAGAAAAACTAAAAGAAAAATCAAGTGCTAAGAAAAGAAGGAAGAAAGGAGAGAGAATGTACTTTAAATATGTAACATCCTCAAATTCACAGAAGGCAATTCCTTTGACATGCTCTATAAGTTTGTATCTTACCGCAGTGTCCGGGGTGCAGTGAGCACACATATCACAAGATGAAAAATGTAGGGAATACAAAACAGTTACCTTTAAGTCCTGGATCTGAGCTTCATAGTGTACAGGGAGACTGTGCTCTCATGATTTCTGCGGTTTCTGTACACTCCATAATTTCCATTTTTGTATCAGTTGCAAATACTGGATCAAAGATGACTATTCATATTAAAATATAATTATCAAGAAATTATATGTAAATTTGTTAAACGATTATGTCAGCCCATCCACTGAGCCTCCAAAATGAGCAATTTTTACAAATAAGAAAATTTTAAATTATCATTTTAAATTTAGAAACAAATACACATTGTTAGATGTAAAAGTTTGGAACAATTTAGTGGTTGTATGTATTAGTGCTTACTGACTTGAGTAAAATTTATGGTTCTTCAACTTAAAAGGTAACAGCAAGTATCATGTTCTCTTGCTTTTGGTGATAATAAGCATCTGTATGTGAAGTTAATATAACAAATAAAAATATGTTGAAAAATACATAGAAAGAAGCAATATGAGGTTGAAGATTTATTTCTATCCAATATTTTATATGATCTCAACAAATTTTAATATTTTATATAGGAGATCAATTTTGTTTCAGAGTACATACTACAAATACTTCATGCCATTGTCATTTCAGTAATTGAAAAATATGTCTTTGTGTCCATAGATTAGTAAATTATCAGCCAGAAATGATTTTATGATCTTAAATCATGTTCATGTTATCAAAAATCAATTGAAAATTTAGACATTGTTTCATATTGCATAGACCAAAATTAAGTCCTAATTGTATTATCCAGTTGAATTTTGTAATGTTAATTTGTAAAGCTTGTAAATTCTGTAAACAAATTTTTTCTTTTAAATCATTTGATGAGGGAGCAATATGACCCTTTCTTAATTTCTCCTTTTAACTGCTCCTTCTATTATTTCTTTCATCTATTCCTATTCCCTGGTTCTCAATCCTCTCTACGTTGGTTTCTCTTTTATTCCCAAGAGTGGAAAATAAAAGATATACATATAGACAGAGTGAAGAGTATTGCTATGCAAGCAAAAGGCTTGAGAATTAAGTGAAAACATTTGGTAACAGTACTAACATAAATCTGAGGAAACCTGATCTAAGAAATACATGCACCAAATTACACATGTAAAAGTACAGCATAAATTCAGTGTGACATGGTAGAAATGGTCAGTGTATTTTCTTAGGTACATCTTTTTTTATATATAAGTTAAATGGAAACTAAATTAGCCACGAAGATTATTTATTGCATTTGGTAGTCACAAATGTTACTGAATAGCAAAGCAACGTCAGAATGAATATTTTTATAAACCAGGCTTTCATTAGTATATATTTATATCTATGATATAAACAGAACATTATTATAAATTAACCATTATATATGCTGCAAATTTTAGTATATAGTAAAAATTACTCAAATGATATACATAAGGAAAATAAGTCTCAGAAAAAAAATTTTATTACCATTTACCATCTATATATACATATATATGTGTATATATATGCATATGTGTATAAATATTTTCAACATAAAAAAATTAGTATTATTGGTTTTGGTTTCCATAGTCCATAGGTCACCATCTTATGGTACATGTGACATTACAAAAAACCACATGTAGAATTTAAAATAGTTATTATGAGACCAGGCCTTTTTTACATGAATAAATTATGAGGAATTATGCATTAAATTAGAATAACTAAGTAAATTATGAGGAATTACATGTTAAAAGAATAAGTGGAGCTACTAGAAAAATAGGAGTACTTTTCCTAAAATACTGTTTCTTATATAATTACCAGTTGAGATTACGGATATTTTTAATACTGATTTTTTAATATATAAAGTTGTTCTAGATGATAATCAAATGTATTTGCTTGTTATTTGAGAGAGACAAATAATTATGAGATATTAGGATATTTAATAAATATTTCTTAGACTCCCATTTTCAGAGATTACCTTCCTGACCTTTTTATGCTTGATTAGGGTCCTGTGACTAGTTCTTGACCAGGATTTGTGGGTAGGAGTTGGATTTGTTACTTACAGTCATGTGATTTAATTGTAGGTGCACTGAGGAGTGCTTTCTTTTTCACTGGCATAACTATGGATAATATTAGAAATGTAAGGTGCCCCATCACTGTGGTTTTCTGAACAAATATAATCATCAGACATTGCCAATGTCTCATCATAGGCATGTAGGTTGAATAAAAAATAAAACATTATTTGTAGCATCATTCTCAGGCAATGAAATTTGGGGCTTGATTATTGGTACAGCATCATCTAGACTATCCTGATTGAAACAATTCCTAAATCACTTCCAGTTATAGATTCCAATGTTATTAAGAATGGACATGATGAGGAGCACCTGGAGGCTCAGTGGGTTAAGCATCCAATTCTTGATTT
Source organism: Taxidea taxus jeffersonii (assembly GCA_003697995.1). Lineage (NCBI taxonomy): Eukaryota > Metazoa > Chordata > Mammalia > Carnivora > Mustelidae > Taxidea > Taxidea taxus. The sequence continues at coordinate 17,728 of RCUC01131863.1, read as the reverse complement.
CGGCTCGGGTCATGACCTTAGGGTTGTGAGGTCAAGCACTGTGTCCAGCTTGAGTTTGAGCCTGCTTAAGATTGTCTCTCTCCCCCTCTCCCTCCTTCTCTCCCTCTCCCTGCCCAACTCCTCTCCCTTTATCTCTCCCTCAGAAGAAAGAGCATGATGAGTCAAATGGGGCAATGAATAACATTTTACTCATGGAGGAAAGGTCAGATTTGACAAAGCTGATTAAACATAAAATTAGAAGAAAAATTCCTACTCTTTTTCTCTTGTATTACTGCACTTACTCTGTAGGACTTCTGGGTCAATGTTAAATACAAGTGATGAGAAATAATATTTTACTTGCTCCCAATGTTAGGGGAAAACATTCACCCTTTTACAAGTAGGATATTAGTGTTAAGTTTTTCATAGCTCTCTCTAGAAGACTAAGAAAATTAGTGTCTATTCCTACTTAGTTCAGAATTTTTATCATAAAAATATGTTGAATTTTGCCATATAAATTTCTACACCTGATATATTATGATTTTCATTTTTTAATCTGTTATGGTGAATAACATTTATTCTTCAAATGTCCAAGCAAGACTTCATTCCTGGATGAGACAAACACTATCATAAAGTCTTGTCAATTTGATATATTACTGGATATCACTCGGTAAAACATTGTTAAAAACTGCTGCATGTATTTCATGAGGGAAATTGGTTCTGGTGTTTTGTTTTCCTGTTAATGTCTTTGGTTTTAGTACTGGCCTCATAAAATGAGTGGGTATGTGCTTTGTCTTCTTTTGCTTTTCAGAAGAGTTTGTGTAAAAATTATTTTTTCCTTAAACATTTAGTTAATTTACCAGTGAAGCCATTTAGTTATGGGAGTATTTTATTTCAAAATTCAGCTTCTTTTGTTAAAGACATAGGGTAATTCAGATATCTAGGATAATTCCACATTTATTGTTTTTCTTGAATGAAGTTTGGTAGTTTCTGGCTTTCAAAAAATGATTACATTTGATGTTCAGTTTTTGAATCTTTGGCTTAAAGTTGATCATAATATATTTCTATAATACTAGGATATTTAGGTGGTCTATAGTCCTGTCCATGTTTTTATTCTTATTACTGGTTAGCTTGCCACAATTTTATAGACACTGGCAGAAGATGGGAAATTCCTATATCAGAAACAGAGCTCATTGTCTCATCTATTTGCCTTGTCCCCAGTTTCAGTGAGACCATGTGGAGGAGCTAAAGTGGATGTTATACACATAGTAAGTTTACATCACAACTGAGGAACCTGAAGGAACAAAAAATCTTTTACCCCACTGGGAGATACTATCTTTATGAGCAAATCTGCCTTCTGCTCAGGAGACATCATTTCTATCTTTCAGAGCTGTTTGCTATACAGATATCTTTATAAAATAGTCCAGAACAAAACCTGTTAATGCTTCTTCTCATAAGACATAGAAATGTAAGCTACTCATGGAGAATTATTCCCCCATGGATTTCTTTTTTTTCTTTCCATGATTAGTCTGACTGGTGTTTATCACAATTACTAACATTTCTAAAGAACTGACCATTGGTTCCATTGATTGTATTTTTGGGTTCTTTTAGTGTTTTCTTCTTTATGCATGCTTTCAATGGATTAAATCCATTCTTTTTCTAGTTCCTTAAAATGGAACCTTAGATCATTAATTTGAGTCCTATTTCCTTTTGTAATATAAGCATACAATTATATAAACATTTTTGGTAAGTACTTCCTGACTTATATCCCACAAATATTAATATGTTAATTCTTACTCATCCAATTTTAATTCACCATTTTAATTCTACTCATCTAAAACATTTTCTAATTTCTCTTGGATTTTTTTTCTATGGCCCATGGATTATACAGAATGGTGGTGGTGGTGTTTTCTCAGTATACCTGAATGAATTCAGTATATTTTTTATTTCAAGTATTTTATTTTTAAATCTAAACATTTTGGTCCTTCTTTTTTTGGTATCTTCTATGCCTCACCTCTTCATAATCTTGTTTTCCTCTACATTCTTAAGTATATGGAGTATATTTATAATAGATGTTTAAAGTATTTGCTACTATTCTATTGTCTCTGTCATTTCTGGGTCTTTTTGATACTGGAGTAATAGATATTCAATAGTCAAATCCAGTAGGATTCATTTGTGATTCTGACCTGAAAAAATGAAGGGACAGCCAATGGGGCTTGATCTATAGGAACTTTGAAGATGGTTAATAAACTGTAGTATCCCTAGTGTTAAGATATACAGGCAACCTGAAAGGGTATCTATTAACATCTATAGCCAGAAAATTATAGTAATGGAAAAAAAAAAAACCAGGAGATTGAAAACAATTACCACAAATAAAAATTCATAATTTCTTGCTCAGTTGCCTGATGCAGATATGGTCAAATCCCAAGGAGGAAGGACTCTGCAAGACTATACCAAGAATCTATCATAATAACTCATTTTCTTCTTTAAATAAGATTATATCCATTTAGTCAAGTCACTGATCATTAGAGAAAAAAGGGAGAGGCATTCAGACATTATAAAAACTATTAGGACCAGGTTCCATGTAGATATTACCACCTGGAAGTCCAAAGCATCATCTTCATACCCGTTAGAATGACTGGCAAGGGCCAGGTCTCCAGTCAAGGCATCTTATTCTACCTAAACTCAGTAAATAGAGTGGATAATGAACAGTCAAAATAACATATATACACCCTTCCAAAACCTCCCCTGAATGTACTATTTCTTGTATTTGATTATACATTTTGGCTTTCAGCACTAATATCTGTTGTTCAAATGAAGGACATGAGTGTCACCTTAACTCTGAACTCTTTACCTCTTTCTCTCAACCATTCATTCAAGTCTGTTGATTCTACTAGTTTACTGGTTTTATGTGTCTTGAACTGATCAAACCTATATCATTTCCTAATCGGCCTCCTTCCAATCTCAAGTTTTCAAAATATATTCCAAAGACATGATGGATAGATCTATCCAAGATATACATTTAGACACTAATTTTCCTTGCCAAAAATCTTTCAGTGGCTCCAATAGCACTTAGAACAAATTCCAAACTCCTTACTTTTGCATATGTGAACATTCATAGACCGGCCCCCATTTAACTCTAAAACTTCAAATTCAGCACCCAAACTCCCTCCTAGAATTCCAACCCCCATCTGTAAACTTCTGTTCCTGCCATGACAGACTGTTCACAGTTACTCAACTTCCTCCTGGAAGCCTTCCATGATTCTGACAACTAGATTAAGTACATTCATATGCACACTCATAACATTCAGGGCTTATCCTATCTGAGCAGTCATTATGCTTAAATGTTAGTATATTTATTTTTCTCTTCCATTAAACTATTAATCTAGTACCTAGTATTTTTCCAGATACACATATGTTAGGTATCCAGCAGATGGTTTTTAAATGAAACAGTATTTCAAAACATTTTAGAATCCTAGAAAGAAAGATAAAGTTAACTTTGGGAGATTTATTACCTCACATTACCTCAAATGGAGAATGTATCACATATAAGTAAATCAGGATTCATAATTTAAATTTATTTTAAAGGTAAACATGGAATTAATAGAAATAATAGTTTCAATTAAGCCAGTAAGAGATTTTCGTTAATTCAGACTGTGAGAATAGCTATTTAAGATAAACAACATCTGCATAAAGTCAAGAATAGTACAGTTCCTTACCAGAAATATTTACGGTATTGTCCTCTTTTGGGTTATCAGACATACATTCATATTAAATATCAGCTTTGTATTTAGCTTTGCTAACTCATCTAAAACCCACAAGGTTGAAGAACAAAGAGAACAACTCTATCTCACAATATCCTCAGCTACTTAATTAACATGACAGTAGTCACTCTAGACTCAGAAATGTGTATCTAATGAACACTCCCATCTTGGATATTTAGGAAACATCTCCCCTTAGGATATCTTATTCTTTCTCCTATACCCTTCAGATACACACACACACACATGTATACATATATACGTATATATATATATATATTTTTTTTTTCCCTTGTCCTACCAAGTATATTCCTTTTTCTTCTGAGAAGGGTGAGCTGTTATTTGTGCAATTCTATCCAGTTTCACAGCTGGATGAGGCTACATGGTAAGGGTAGAGACATTTTAATTTATAGGTGTAGAAGAAGGAAAGGAGAAAGAGACCATTACCTTGGCCAGTTTTTGAGAGAAAGAATCTTTTTTTCTTTTTCTTTTTTTTAAATTACATTTTTCACCGATTGACTTATTTCGCTAAGCATAATACCCTCTAGTTCCATCCATGTTGTCGCAAATGGCAAGATTTCATTTCTTTTGATGGCTGCATAGTATTCCATTGTATATATATACCACTTCTTCTTTATCCATTCATCTGTTGATGGACATCTAGGTTCTTTCCATAACTTGGCTATTGTGGACATTGCTGCTATAAACATTCGGGTGCACGTGCCCCTTCGGATCACTACATTTGTATCTTTAGGGTAAATACCCAGTAGTGCAATTGCTGGGTCATAAGATAGCTCTATTTTCAATTTTTTGAGGAACCTCCATGCTGTTTTCCAGAGTGGTTGCACCAGCTTGCATTCCCACCAACAGTGTAGGAGGGTTGGAGATGCAACGGGGGTGGGGGTTAAGGGGGTAGGAAAAGAATAAATGAAACAAGATGGGATCAGGAGGGAGGCAAACCAAAAGAGACTCTTAATGTCATAAAACAAACTGAGGGGGGAGTCGTCGTGTTGGGAGAAGGTGGTGGGGTTACATTATATGTTTAAATAAAAAAAGAAAATACAAAAAAAAAAATAAAATTGCATCTCCCCATTAAAAAAATAAATAAATCAATCACATTTTTCAGGGGCAGCTGTCTGGTTCATTCAACAGAGCTTACAACTCTTGATCTCAGGGTTATGAGTTTAAGTCCCATGTTGGGTATAGAGTTTACTTAAAAATGACATCTTAAAAAAAATCTTTCATTATAACATTTCTTTTAGAATATATCTTTTTATTTTTTAAGATTTTATTTATTTATTTGAGAGACAGAGATCACAAGTAGGCAGAGAGGCAGGCAGAGAAAGAGGAAGGGAAGCAGGCTCCCTGTTAGCAGAGAGCCCGATGCGGGGCTCGATCCCAGGACCCTGGGATCATGACCTGAGCCAAAGGCAGAGGCTTTAACCCACTGAGCCACCCAGGCGCCCCTATCCTTTTATTTTAAATATTGGAAAGTATGCTAGGTGGACAGAAAGCAATGTTCACCACATTTAGTAAGCATAACTGGAAATTAGGGAGTCAAATTTAGTATTACTTTAACTTCTTTATTCAGTAGGTATGAGATTTCATATTAATTACTTGGTTTTCTTATACCTTACTTAGTTGCCTTATATGTAAAATCAGTATAATGATACCTATTTCATCAGTTAGTTTTTGTTTTTTTTTTTTTTTTTTTCATTAGAAATAAATACAATGATCTAGATAATACACTTTAGTGTCCAGGACACAGTATAAAGCAAAGAATGTAACATCCATTATTGTTACTGGTTTGCTAGACCCCCTGAAAAATTGGGCTCTAGCCAACAATAGTTGTACTTCAGGATACTCCTCTACTAAAATGCCTACTAATCCCTTTGTGAAAGATGCTGCATTGATTAAAGTCACAGTATATTCTTGATTCTGCTGCTCTCTATTGCAATCCTAGGACAAGTTATTGGTGTTTGTGTTGCTAATGCCACTGTTGCTACCCTTAAGACTTACATATATATGTGTATTATTTGATATTGTAGATGGAGAATGATTCTGTATTTAAGTTATGTTTGTGTTAGGGGAGAGACTGGTAATTAATTTGAGTGACACAGTGAACAAAAGGACCAAAAAGAGTTTTAGAAAAATAAAATACTTGAAGAGTCCTGGAAAAGAGACTTAGAATGAATGTCTCTTTATGTAGAAGTATGACTTAGCAAAATATAAAAGGAATCATTTTGATAATACACGATGTCACTCAGGGCCATATAAAATGTCCACTGTGTCTGAACATAACAAAGTGTACTAGAAAACATTTAGTCAACTTGATCAATATATGTAATATATCATATTGACATTCTAATTCTTATTATTGTTGTTGTTTTTTAAAGATTTTGTTTATTTATTTGACAGAGAGAGAGAGAGATCACAAGGAGGCAGAGAGAGTGGGGGAAGCAGGTTCCCTGCTGAGCAGAGAGCCCGATGTGGGACTCGATCCCAGGACCCTGAGATCATGACCTGAGCGGAAGGCAGAGGCTTAACCCACTGAGCCACCCAGGTGCCCCACCTAATTCTTATTGTTTATCCATGTAGTTATATTTAGCAGTTTCACCTGAGGTTATTTGGAAAGGTAATGGTAGAACCACTAAAATTTCATGGTTTTCTCCACAAAATAATAAATCTTTTTAAAATCTTTTTTTCCTAAATTGCTCATTCGAATTCAGTTTATGCTTATTTTGTGTACAGAATGACTGCCCTTACCCTATAGGAGCACAGGAAGCCTGGGAAGTGTCTGGATAGATGCCTGTCCTGGTACTTCACTGTGTTCTGACCCTAAAAGAAAGCCAAGGTATTACTCTAAGAAAGGAAGAGTGTCCATTTAGGGCTTGCTACTTGGTCACTCATCGGTCCCGCTTCATTCTGGGACTGTTCTAATTAGAAAAAAGAAGAGGACAACGCAAAACTAATACTGTTGCTGCTCTGAAATCCTTCAAAGTTTAGAATGAAGGCCTTCTAAAGATTAATGCTAGCTCTACTTCTCAGTGGTCAATTTGGAGAAATAGACCAAAGTTGACTTCTGTTATTTCTTTCTTTTTTTTTTTAAGATTTTATTTATTTGACACACAGAGAGAGATAGTGAGAGTGCACAAACAGGGGGAATGGCAGGCAGACAGAGAGGGAGAAGCAGGCTCCCCATTAAGCAAGGAGTGCTATGTAGGACGCCATCCCAGGACCCCAGGATCATAACCTGAGGCAAAGGCAGACACCCAAGTGACCGGGCCCCCCAGGTGCTCCTGGATCCTGTTATTTCTAATACAAAATAAACCTTTAATTATGCCCAAAAGGTTTGGGAAGAAGCATTAAGTACACACCAACAACATAATTCCTATTAGCTCCTCACAGGATACCTGAAGTCTCATGTGTAAAATGTTTTGTTTACTTTTCCCATAAAGTAGATATGGAAATTATCTTGGATTTTCATCATTAATTTTCCTATTAATCTGGTCTCTTTGACTTTTATGTTCTCTGGGAAACCCTCTTTTTTTTTTTTTTTCTACCCCGTTGCTCCTCTTGCAGGGCCTAAAACATAGATAGCATCACATCTTTATATCTTTATGGCTTGCTGGGTAATACTTAAGGACTTCACAATGGTCAGAGTAAAACACATACAGGCAATTATTTGTATTTTCCTGACAAGTATCAATAAATTCTCCAAGTATAACTTTAATTCCTTTAACAAAATATCTCTACCCATCTTACAAAAGAGACTCTCCATATATAGTAAGTGAATACAAAGAAAAAAAAAAATAAAACTTGGATGGCAGGAAAAGAAAACCTTGTATTGCCTATATCTATATTCTCTTTCTGACCCTCAAAGTTAATTATTTCTCCCTAAATGCATTTGTAAAACCAATTTATTTGAGAAGATAAAAGACCTTATAAGTGATATGTTCAGGTGACTGACTCAAAACTTTCTACCCTTACTCACACTATTGATAATTTTGATGGATAAAAAGATGTGCTAGGTAGAGGTCAAATTTAGGTGGCTTCAAGCCTATAAAAAAATAAAAAAGCCTAATTTCATTTTTGAGTAGATGGAATGGCCTCGGTGGCCCTAAAAGTCACTGCAGTTTTATATGAGGCTTGGCAAGTTCCCAGTCCTCTGATAGGGACTCATGCATAGGCATAGAGTACAAAGGCCCTGTGCAGGTCGAGATGATCTCAGTATTTATGTTTTGGCACCAATAGTCCATGAAAGATAAATGGCTTATCTTAGCAGGTCCTTCATGTTTTTAAGAAGTCATTTCACTTCAGGTATATTTCAGATTAAGGGCTATTAAGATCTTCAGTATACCTAAAATGCTTTCATTCAAGTTAATTTCTACATCATTAATTCCCTATGTCTGCCTGTTTTGTTTTAAATTACTGTGTTTGTGGATAGAGAGGTATATTTCATTAGGTTAAAAACATTTTCCCTAGAGGGTGCCTGGGTGGCTCAGTGGGTTAAGCCTCTGCCTTCGGCTCAGGTCATGATCTCAGGGTCCTGGGATTGAGTCCCACATCGGGTTCTCTGCTCTGCAGGGAGCCCACTTCCTCCTCTCTCTCTCTGCCTGCCTGTCTGCCTGCCTACTTGTGATCTCTGTCTGTCAAATAAATAAATAAAATCTTTAAAAAAAAAAAAAAAAAGAACATTTTCCCTAGAAATGCTTGTCTGAGCAAAGACACTTGGTCCTCTTTCTTGATCAGAATTGGTCACACTTGATGGACTTTAGGATCTTTGTAAAAGCTATCAGAAGTCTGGAGAAACCCAACTGAAATTTTTGCTCTTGTGTCTTCTTTTGTTGTTGTTGCTTTGCTTGTTTATTTTGTTTTCATGTAGTCTAAGCCAAATTGTAAAGATCTGCCTCTGCACACATGCTGCCTATTCTTCTCTTTCATTGTTTTTTTCCCCTCATAGAAGCACTATACTTACTTTCAAACTAAAAAGGTTTAACTTCCATTTCCCACAAACATAAATTGCTACTCTCCCTGTCATACAAAGTCACATAAAACCTACAAATATGGGGAGCACCTGGGTGGCTCAGTCAGTTGGGCGTCTTCCTTCAGTTCCGGTCGTGATCCCCGAATCCTGGGATCGAGCCCTGCATCGGGCTCCCTGCTCAGTGGAAAGCCTGCTTCTCCTTCTCCCACTGCCCCTGCTTGTGTTCCCTCTCTCACTGTCTCTCTGTCAAATAAATAAATGAAATCTTTAAAAACAAAAAACAAAAAACTTACAAATAAGGGATAGTTGTTAGCCCATATTGAGGTTTCCCCAGTCATTCCCAGCCCCGAAGTACCCATTCAGTCTGCAATATTGGCCTTTAATGAGGAACTATGAAAACTGAGTTACTTGCTAAGAATTTAGAAGAACAGAGAAGAAAATACACACATACACATGCTAATATGAATGACTATTTCATTTTCCTCAAGAAGCTTGCAATCAAGTAGGACCAGTAAGAAAAATTTTAAAAGAATGATATGAGAAAATTTTTCTTAAAGGATCTTAGAAAATCTACAAAAACCTTACTGCTCAGTGTTGTTTTCAAACCAACAGTGTTTGTATCCCTTGGTAACTTGTTAGAAATCAAGAATCTTAGGACCCACCACAAGCCTAGTTAATCAAGATTTGCATTTTAACAATATCCATAGTTAATCCTATACAGATTAAATTTTTGAGATTTGTGCTGGAGCTTTTGGGTTCTAAGATGAGATCAAAAGTTTATGTGTGGAAATGGCAGTATTGGAGCTACATCTTAAATATAGATATAAAGAGGTCAGAAACAGATTATCAAAGTCACCTTGGTTCTACAAAGAAAGGCATTGTCTTATCCATAGCTTATTCTATTTGGATGGGTTATGAGTAGACCATATGGAGTACAACCAGAATGATCAGCTTGTCCTTAATACCTCATTGAGTCAGAAATTCTACTAAAGCTTTGGTTTTTTTTTTCCCCCCTAGAAGTTGGGAGCCAAAGAAGTGGTGACACACTGTCCCCCAATTTAGTAATGAGGTAAAGATTTAATACATTTGCAAGTCTGTAGATAGAAACAGAGACTGTCTCAGTCCATTCAGGCTACCATAACAAAATACCACAGATTGGGTAGTTTATTCTCATAGCTTTGGAGGCTAAGAAGCCCAAGATCAGGGCACTATCATTGTCACATTCTTTGAGAGGCCTCTTCCTGGTTCACAACCAGTGCCTTCTTGTCTTCTATCACTTAAGGCAGAGGAGGCAAGGGATCTCTGAGGGCTTTCAAAAAGAACACTAATTCCACTCCCTCTCATGACGGGGGTTAGGATTGGTGGGGAGGACACAAATATTTAGACTATAGCAGCTATATTCAAGAATTATTATCCAGATCTATTCCCCACTTGCCTTAATTTTACTATTCTAATAGTTCTATCTCAAGTAAGCAGAGCAGCAGGCAGAGAGAAAGGGGGAAGCAGGCTCCCTGCTGAGCAGAGAGCCCGATTCAGGGCTGGATCCCAGGATCCTGAGATCATGACCTGAGCCAAAAACAGAGGCTTAACCCACTGTGCCACCCAGACACCCCAATGAAGTGACTTTTGAAAAGCCCTAGAAATGAGGGTTTATTGCCAGGGAACTATGTGATTACAGGGTTGAACTTTCAGTCCCATCCCCCAATTCCAGGGAGGTGATAAGGACTAAAGGTTGAATAAATCATCAATGACAATAATTCAAACAATCATGCCTACATGATAAAGGCTCTCTAAGAAACTCTTACTGAAGAGGTTCAGAGAACTTCTGGGTTGCCAAACATGTATAGTGTTAGATGAACAGCACTCCTGGAAAAGGTTTGGAGGTCCTCTGCACCCCTTCCCATACACCTTGCCCTGTGTATCTCTTCCATTCGGCTATTCTTGAGTCATATAACCTTTTATAATAAACTGCTTATCCAATAAGTATACTTTTAGGAAATTATGAAGAGGTGGTAGGAACTTATGATTTAAATAGCCATAAAACTGCTAATTGGTCAGAAGTACAGGTGTCAACCCAGACTTTTTACTGTTGTCCAAAGTAAGAGGCAGTAGTAACTTGAAGGGTCTGCTCTAATTCTGGCAGTTAGTGTTCAAATTAAGTTAAATTGTGAGACACCCAGTGGATGTCCACCAAAACTTAGAGAATTGCTTAGTGTGAAAAACCCGACATATCCAGTGTCACACTATTAAGTGTGGTAGTAATAGAAACTAGAATAGGAAATAGTTTTCCTTTCAGGGAAAAAAGTCATACAAATAAGCAACTATGTCAAAAGCTGTTGTGATAGTTGAAGCAAGATATAAGAATATACTTTATTTGAAGAGGTTAAATAGGAAATGGAGAGAAATTGGAGACAGTGAGTATAAATGTTTTCTTCAAGGAGTTATCTATGAGGGGAAAGAGAAAAACAATGACAGCTGAAGGATAAAATGGGTTTAAAATAATTTACTGTGGTCTGATTGTTGTGAGATATAAAGATATGTTTGTTTTCTGATCGGGATGATGCAGTAAGAAGGGAAATAATGGCGATATCTTTGAACGCATGATAAAGAACAAGGAGCTTGGTAGTGCATTCTCAGTAAAAGGACATAGGTTATAGCAAATGGTCCCAGATGGGTATTGTTGGAAATCATAATAGGAAGAACTAGTGAGAGCAGAAATTCTTTTAATTGCTTCAGTTTTGTGTGTGTGTGTGATTTAGAATAAAACTGTATCAGCCTTTAATGAGGATGAGGTGATTGTAGGAAACTATACCTTTTAGAAATGAACAAAAAACTGAGAAATCCCATTTCATATTTCACAGAAAAAGACAATAGACTAAGAATCAAAATGCTCTGGGAGATTAATTATTAATGCAACACTAGTAATGTTATTGTGCATTATTTTGAGGTAAAGTGCAACTGACTAAAACAAGAATGGGTAAGCCATTAGATATAAGTACATTGTGTGGCATAAAGAAATACTGCAAAAGGATAGAAAGGCTGGAGTGAAGAGTAAATAGAGTAGAATGCTCAAAATGATTGACAACAGCATAAAGTTAGCCAAAAAGGAATAAAGTTCATGGGGAGGATGATAAGAGGTGAATAAAAAGTGTTTGTGTCATTGGATTTAAACTTATATTTGAATTAAACATTTGCTGTCAGTGGAGTAATAGAGTGTGGTTTGGAAAAGCATTGATATGATAATGAATGGCTGAGGTTGGATGGAAGGCAAGATCATTGGAGGAAATTTGACCATGTAACTGAAAGATGTACAATTTACATGGATATTGAAATTATCAAGAACAATAACTGGGGTATTATTGGAGAGAGGAACAATGACCCAGGGAATAAAATATTCAGGGAGGGAGGAAGAGAGATTGGGTGAGTTGCAGACAACTACAAGGAGTAGCACTAGAAGATAGAATGGCATATGACCTGAGAGCGAAGCTAGAGAAAGAAGTCGAAGGAAATATTTACAAGGGTTTAAAGATGAAGGAGGTTTTTATTACTGACTTTGAATTTAAGGTAGCACAATGAAAGGTAGGGGAATGGAAAGATGTAGCAGATGGGGAAGAGAAGAATATGTATAGGATCATGCGAATTATAGTCCAGAGTGTAAGGTATGACCTCTGATCCTGTACTTCCTGTTGTACAAAAAAAAAAAGGAGTGACAGAATAAATCCTGTAGATGTCAAGAGAGAAGGCAAGACTGGAGAAGTCTTGTCAGAACTGAGGATAAATTCTGGAACCCCCATCTAATGTTGCTGATGAACGTTTGGATTCTAATGTTGCTGATGAGGGTTATTATTACTTCTAAAATCAGTTCAAAAGGACATGGTGATCTTAAGATGAAAATCACTTTTTTTTAAGTTTAAGAAAACACGGAAAAATATATCTAGGACTCTATAGCAGACAAAGATGATTTAACAGGCACAAATCATAAAATGAAAGAGTGGAAACATGCGCCTACCCTAGTCTTCAAAATTCAGTACTTGAACAAGTAAAAAGATAATTTACAGGCTGAGAGAAGACATTTGCAATATTTATGACCACCAAAGGGCTCACAGCTAGAATATTTAAAAAATTCTGACAAAAGTATAAGAAAATTATAGACTTTAGAAAAATGGTAGAAAATATAAATAGACAATACAATTAAGAAGGTATCCGAGGGGTGGAAATGTTCAAGTTCTTCAGAAAATAAAATTAAAGCCACAAGCAATAAGAGACTGCTTTATAGCCCAAACCCTCTGTTTGATTAAATATAAAAGTTTCACAGTACTAAATGTTGTAAGGACCTGGACCAAGTGTAAACCTTTTTTTTTTTTTTTTAATTTTTATTTATTTATTTGACAGAGGTTACAAGTAGACAGAGAGGCAGGCAGAGAGAGGAAGGGAAGCAGGCTCCCCGCTGAGCAGAGAGCCCGATGCGGGGCTCGATCCCAGGACCCTGGAATCATGACCCGAGCCGAAGGCAGAGGCTTTAACCCACTGAGCCACCCAGGCGCCTCCCCAAGTGTAAACCTTTTTATGGTGAAAATAAAATGAGTACAATCATTTTCAAAATATGTCTGCAGTATCCAGTAAAGTTAAAGGTCCCAGTTCTCATGACTCTAAAATCCCCCTCTAAATATCTTTTTGAGAAACTCTGGCTCATACACATAAAGCAGCATTGTTTATGAGAGCAAGGATTTGGGGAGTCTCTCCAAATTGCTTCATCTCCAGAAGGCCTTGAATACCAGTGATTCAAAATCTCCTCTAAAATATGGTTTGCTGGGGCACCTGGGTGGCTCAGTGGGTTAAAGCCTCTGCCTTCAGCTCAGGTCATGATCCCAGGGTCCTGGGATCCAGCCCCACATCGGGCTCTCTGCTCAGCAGGGAGCCTGCTTCCCTTCCTCTCTCTCTGCCTGCCTCTCTGCCTACCTATAATCCCTGTCTGTCAAATAAATAAATAAAATCTTTAAAAAAATATATAAAAAAATAAAAATAAAATATGGTTTGCTAATTGCTCCTGGTGTAAAGAAGAAAAACAGCTTTCTCAGTATAACCTTAGGCCATTCAACAATCTGTCTACTTTATCTGAAACTATCCAATATATCAAGATTCACCTGTCCTCAACTGTTAACTCCCACATCTATTCCCACCTCAGATACTCCCACCTCACTATGTTCCCTCTTTTTATCATTCTGTTTCTCTCAGCATGTTTTTCTCTCCCCCATCACCACGTTCTGATCCTCCTTGCTTTTACACACCTCTCCTCAAACCTGTTCTTATTTTTCCCACTCCCCAATTGCTCAAAGTTACTGGAGACCTTGGTTCTGCTTCCCTACTGTTTAGACCTGGGGAAGGAAAGTTAAATGACTTCAGTGTCTTCTGAACAACTTCCTTTAAAGCTTTGTTCTATATCTGATTTACATGTAACAATAAAGGATTCCCCTGACCCACCAACAGGGAGGGATTTTCTATAAAATCGAGGGATAGGAGAACATCCATCAAAAGCTGATATGAATTCAAAAATACAAATTCATAGGACAATTATTTCCATAAACCCTGGATAGCCTTCCTGAGACAGCTTTTTTTTTTTTTTTTTTAATGACAGTTGTGCTTGTTTGTATCTATTGGAGTGGATCCTATTTCTAGCTAATCTTATTAGCCCTCGTCAAATTTTCAATCAGACTATTTTCTTAACTATCCTGTGACCTCGGATCTTTCCAGGCAATAAGTGATCCAAAAATTCGATAAAAATGCGTTACACCTACAAGCTTAGGTGTAAAAATTACAATACTAAAAGCAATCTATGAACTTCTTTCTCAACACATTCCTAAGAGAGAAGAGGCTAAGACATTGGGAGTCAACCTAAAAGACTTGGCTGCCATTGCAGATCATTTTGGGGCAGGTTTTGTACTTAGAGGTATTGCTCTGTGAGCCAGTCGGGAAGTTCACCGGAAATCCTGTAATCTATAAACTTTGCTCTGGGAAATGATCTGGATTCTGGACAATCTTGCCACAGATAATCAGCATCATTGCCAAAGTACCACAGGAACTCTAGTGAATGGTCTTCTACAATCACATAGTGTTAGACGTGATTCTGGCTTTCCAAGGATACGCTCGTGCAGAGGTTTTGGTGACTGCTATGTATATGCTCCTGAAAACTCTGATGTCTCTGACGCCAGTGAATATATTCAGGGAATTTATTCCATCACTGCTACCGTCCTCGCTTTATTATCTAAGAACACTTTGGGCCCAATATTCTGAATTCTCCTGGCTGGCTCCCTACAAATCTCTAATCTTTTCACTCTTATTCAAATTTTAATACTATTTATATTCATTTTTTGGTGTGTATGATGTGCTTCTCCTCAGCTTTGTTGAAGTATGTATTTGGCCAATAAAAATGTAAGATATTTAAAGCATACAACCTGATGGCTCAGCAACTGCTTTTCTATTTTGCTGCTAGGAGTTGAGCTTTTTTTCTTTCCTTCCTTCCTTCCTTTCTTTCTTTCCACAAATAAGTGATACCATAAAATATTTGTCTTCCAGGGCACCTAGGTGGCTCAGTTGGTTAA
The DNA here is from genome assembly GCA_003697995.1 of Taxidea taxus jeffersonii. Lineage (NCBI taxonomy): Eukaryota > Metazoa > Chordata > Mammalia > Carnivora > Mustelidae > Taxidea > Taxidea taxus. The sequence continues at coordinate 2,405 of RCUC01131863.1, read as the reverse complement.
GCAACTGCCTTCGGCTCAGGTCATGATCCTGGGTCCTGGAATCAAGTCCCACATCGGGCTCCCTGCTCAGCAGGGAGTCTACTTCTCCCTCTGACCTCTCCCCTCTCGTGCTCTCTCTCTCTCAAATGGATAAGTAAAATCTTAAAAAAAAAAAAAAAAATTGTCTTCCTCTTTCTGGCATATTTTACTTAGCATTAGCACTCTCCAAATTAATCCTGAACCATGTTGTCCCAAATGACAGGATTTCCCTTTTTTTTTTTTTTAAGACTGAGTAATGTTCCACATCGTGTATACACACATGCGATACTCCTACCCATTCGTCTATTGATGGAAACCTGGTTTTATTATTTTCATATTATGGCTACTGTGAATAATGTTAGGAATATGGGAATATAGATACTTCTTTGAGTTAATGATTTTGTTTCCTTTGAAAGTATATTCAGAAGCAGAATTGCTGGTTCCTATGATGGTTCCATTTTTAACTTCTTAGGAACCTCTAGTATTTTCTATAGTGGCTCAACCAGTTTACACTTCCAGCAGTATACAAGGGTTCCCTTTTCTTCTTCACATTCTCATGAGCATTTGTTCTCTCTTATCTTTTTGATAATAGACATCCTAACAGGTGAGGTGATATCCCATTGTGGTTTTGACTTGGATTTCTCTGATCACAAGTGATGTTAAACACCCTTTCAAGTACCTGTTGATCATTTGTATGTTTTCATTGTGTATTTTTGCATATTATCCACTTATGTGGCTTGCAAATGTTATCTCCTATTCCGTAGTTTACTTTTTCATTTTCCTGATTGTCTCTTTTAGGCTGTAGAATATTTTTAGCTTGAGGTAGCTCTGCTTGTTTATTTTTGCTATTGTTGCCTTTGTTTTTGTTGTCAAATCCAAAAAATCCTTGCCAAGACTAGTGTCAAGGGAACAACCCCCTGTATTTTCTTCCAGGTATTTTATGGTTCCAGGTCTTACATTTAAGTTCTTAATCCATCTCAAGTTAATTTTTGTGGTTGGTGTAAGATAGGGGTCCCATCTCATTCATTTGCATGCTCCTTTCCAGTTTTCCTAGCACCATTTATGAAAGAAAGTACCAATTTCCTACTATTCTTTGTTCCTTTATTGAAAATTAATTGACCCCATGCATGGGTTCATTTCTAGGCTCTCTATGCCCTTGAACTGTTCTATGTGTCTTTTTTATGGCAATACCATATTTCACTCACTATAATTTTGTAATAATGCTTGAAATAAGGAATTGCGATGCCTTCAGCCTCATTCTGCTTTCCTAACATGGCTTTGGCTATTTGGAATGTTTTGTAATCCATACAAATTTTAGGAATATGTCTTCTATTTCTCTGAAAAGTACCATTGGATTTTTCATAGGGATTGGATTGAATCTGTGGATTGCTTTGGGTAGTATGGACATTTTAATTAACAATATTGTTCCAATCCATAAGCATGAAATACTTCTGTATTTATTTGTGTACTCTTCTATTTCTTTCATCGTTGACTTATAGTTTTTAGTGTACAGATTTTCCCCCTCCTTGGTTAAATTTATATTTTATTCTTTTTGCTATTATTGCAAATGAGATTGTTTTCCTAAATTCTTTTTTGAATAATTTGTTAGTATACAGAAACACAACTGATATTTTTATTATTGATTTTGTATACTGTAACTACTGAAATTGTTGATTAGTTCCAACAGTTTTTAGTAGAGACTTAAGGGTTTTCTGGATATGATTTGAGTCCTATAAATGTCAGTTACAATCAGGGTATTTGACACTATTGTCAGCAAACAAGAATAATTTACTTCTTTCTTTTCCATTTGAATGCCTTTCCTTTTCTTGCCTAATTAATCTGCCAAGGAACTTCAGTACCCTGTTTAAAAAAAGTGGTAAGTGGCATAAAATTTTTCATAGTAGTCTATTATAATCCTTTGTATTTCTGTGGTATTGGCTTTTATTTCTCTTTCTTTTCCATTTTATTCATGTTCTCTCTTTTTCTTGTGAGTCTGGCTAAAGGTTTATCAATTTTCTTGATCTTTTTAAAGCATCAGCTCTTGGTGTCATTGATCGTTGGGGGTTTTTTAGTCTCTATTTTATTGTATCCACTCTGATGTTTATTATTTCCTTCTCTCTACCAACTTTGGGCTTTGTTCTTCTTTTTCTCGTTCCTTTAGGTAAGGTTAGATTGTTTGAGATTTCTGTTTCTTGAGGTTGGCTGTATTGCCATAAATTCTTTAGAACTGCTTTCATTGAGTCCCAAAGGTTTTGGACTATTATGTTTCATTTGTCTCATGTGTTTTTATTTCTTCTTTGTTTCTTTGTTGACCTGTACACTGTTTAGTAGTGTGGTGTTGAGCCTCCACATGTTTGTTTTTTCCAGGGTTTTTTTTTTTTTTTTTT
>ML101963.1:15049-40406 GCA_003697995.1 Taxidea taxus jeffersonii | reverse complement strand
TTTTTTTTTTTTTTTAATTTTATGTATTTATTTGTTAGAGAGCATGAACACAGGCAGACAGAGTGGTAGGCAGAGGCAGAGGGAGAAGCAGTCTCCCCGCCGAGCAAGGAGCCCGACGTGGGACTCGATCCCAGGATGCCGGGATTATGACCGGAGCCGAAGGCAGCCGCCCAACCAACTGAGCCACCCAGGCATCCCTAGAGATACTCTTGATGCTCATGACTTGAGGGGGAGGTGGTGCTGGTGACATCTAGTGGCGAGCGGCCAAGAATGTTGCCCACTACCTGAAATATACAAGACACCCCCCACAGCAAATTATTCCATCCAAAATGTCAGTGGTGCTGAGCTTGAGAATGCTTGCTTGCAGGTCATGCATTACATTTCAGTGGATTTTGTTCTCTTTCTTTATGTAGGTATTAAAGAGTCTGATACTGGCCTGGCCCCACCAGCACTCTGGGATTTGGCTGCAGATAAGCAAACACTGCAGAGTGAACAGCCTTTGCAGGTTGCAAGGTATGCATAGCATGCTGGAAATTTATTTTTATCTGTACTTTTTTTTTTTTTAAGATTTTGTTTATTTATTTGACAGACAGAGATCACTAGGCAGAGAATCAGGCAGAGAGAGGAGGAAGGGAAGCAGGCTCCCTGCTGAGCAGAGAGCCCGATGTGGGGCTCGATCCCAGGACCCTGGGATCATGACCTAAGCCAAAGGCAGAGGCTTTAACCTACTGAGCCACCCAGGCGCCCCTTTATCGTACTTTTAAGCACTTTTTAGAATCCAGGTGTATGCAGTAAGTAGTTCATAAAAATTTCTTATTCCTAGTTTGAAGTAAACAAAACTTTTACCTTCAACTTCAAAACAAAAACTTTTACCTTCAACCTTCAATTGCTTCTACAATTACTCAAGAAGTAGGTGAAGATATAATCATATAAAAGATTCCATAGATTCAGATAGTACAAAAAAGGTGAGACGAAAGGAGGAAAACCTCCCTTCTCATTTTCGCCATCCCATATACCCTCATTAGCTGTAACTGAAAATAGTTTGGTCCTCTTAGCCCTCCCGTGTATCTTCACATATATATTTGCATGCAAAGAAACATGTCCTGATTTTTTTTTTAGTACTTCTTTTTTTCTTTCTCTTGTTTTTAAAAATTACTAATATTCTGTAGATTTTAGTTTATTTACAATTTTGTTACTGTACAAACTACTACTGTACAGTTGCTATACTGAACATTCATGTTAAATATTTCTCTATGTGCATACACTTCTGTAGTATAGCTTACTAGCCGTGGAATTGGGAGGTCAAAAGCATTTATAGTTTTGGAAAATCTGGAAAAAAGGTGGTTTGACCAATTTATACTCCCTAACATGAGGCTTTGAGGCAAATATCTGTTTCCCTGATCAATATAAGATATGTGATCATCTATTTTTACACTTTTATCATTTGGGGGGGAAATAAAAATCTCATTTTAATTTGCATTATGCTGATTACTAGTATGACAGCTTCTTATACTGACTAAACATTTGTATTTCTGTGTCTATTCATGTTTTGTTCTATTGGGGTTTTTTTGTGAATTTTTAGGAGCACTTTCTATATTGTACATAGTAATCTTTTCTTCAATATGCTACAATTATCTTTTTCCCATTCTGTCACTTAACTTCTTGGTACCTTTTGTTGTACTAATGTGTAAAATAAATATAATAAATAAATAAAAATTAAATAAATAGATAAAACTAATAAGGAAAAAAATTTAATTTTAAATTTAAATAAAATTTAATTTAATTTTAAATTTAAATGGAAACATAAAATTAATATATTTCCACTATACCTCTTGGGTTTGATTGTTGCTTATGAAGGCTTAGCTCGATCCAGATTATATTCTCCTGTGTTTTATTCTGATCATTGAAAATTTTGTTTCAATTTTAACTCTTTACTATAGCTAAAGGTTATTTTTCCTTTCCTCTTTTCCTTCCTCCCTCACTCCCTTTTTTCTATCTCCCCTTTTTCCCATTTATTGGTTTATATTTCAGTTTTATCATGGTTTTATTTTAATTTTTTTTTTAAGATTTTATTTATTTATTTGACAGAGAGATTGAGATCACAAGTAGCCAGGGAGGCAGGCAGAGAGAGAGGAAGAAACAGGCTCTCCGAGGAGCAGAGAGCCCGATGTGGGGCTCGATCCCAGCACCCTGGGGTCATGACCTGAGCCGAAGGCAGAAGCTTTAACCCACTGAGCCACCCAGGCGTCCCTTATCATCGTTTTAAAGAGTTAAATAGTGCTAGGACAATAGTTTTCTTTCCCAATTCCTCTTCCCTTAGAGATACCTATTTTTAAAATTTTTAACTGGTGGTTTGGTTTCTGCCTTCACGATTCTTATGGACACAATTCTTGCTTATTGTAGATTGCATCTTGTTTTTTAAATTTTAGGTATTATCTGCTGGCTTGAGGATTTTGTTTTGTTTCCTCTGCCTTCATCCCCAAAACATACCTTTCCTATCCCTACATCCTCCTAATGTAATTACACTAAACTTTTGGTTAGATCAGTAGTCACTGTTTTCATAACTGGCTAAGTAACGCTATTCACTAAGAGGCAAGTAGTAAACCATGATTATTTTCTTTCTCGTACCATTTCTTGTTTTCCTTGTCCTAATCATCTTTTCTCATTTGCTGGTTTTCTGTGTATATAAAAACTCAACCCTCTAGTTTTTCCTGATCGTCTAAATTGCTCTTAAGATGTGTTAGGTCTGGCAGGTTTTTTCTCACATATACTTCAGGTGCGTCAGCTGCGCCTCGGGTTCTCTCGGGTCCATTGTCCTGAAAAAGTCTTCCCCAGCACTTGCTCACCTGCTTCAGTTTGCACCATGGCCCTTTGCACATGCTAAATCACAACCATCCTTGACCTCTGACCCTGGATGTTCCCTTTGCTGCTCTCCTGTTGCTTGCTTACCATGAGTTTCTTGTGTTGGTTTACGTATACCTGCTTTAGCTGTAAGTAGCTCTGTAGTAGCTTCCTGAAAGAAGCAAGTTGGGAGGCAATATTTTGAGACCATGTATGTCCAAAAATGTCTTGGTATAAAGTTCCTTTTTCAGAATTTTGAAGGCAGCATTCTGTGGTCTTCCACCTCCAGTGTTGTTGGTCTGAAGCTCTTCTGTATGTGTGACCTGTTTTTTTTTTGTTTTTTTTTTTTAAAGATTTTATTTATTTATTTGTCAGAGAGAGAGAGCACAGGAGCGAGCACAGGCAGACAGAGTGGCAGGCAGAGGCAGAGGGAGAATCAGGCTCCCTGCCGAGCAAGGAGCCCGATGTGGGACTCGATCCCAGGGTGCTGGGATCATGACCTGAGCCAAAGGCAGCCTCTTAACCAACTGAGCCACCCAGGCGTCCCTGTGACCTGTTTTTTATCTGAAAGTTGTAGAGTCTCCTCGTTCTCAGGATTCTGAGATTTCATGATGACATGCCTCAGTTATTGGTGAATTTTCATCCATGGTGCTTGGTTCTCACGGCCTTCACTGTGGTGGTTTTTCTTGAAATTATTTGTTAATTTCTTTCTATTTTCTTGGTTCTCTATTCCAGGCTTGTATTACTTGGATCTCCTGGATATCTCTGCTAATATGCTAATCTTTCCTGTGTGGGGGTTTTTTGTTTGTTTGTTTTGGTCTTTTTGCTCAACTTTTGAGATTTTCTTTTCTTTTTTTTTTTTACTTTTGAGATTTTCTTAATGTTAAGTCCTTTTATAGGTTTTTGTTCCTTCCTGTTTCTCTTTTCAAGCTTTTAATTTCTAAGAGCTCTTTATTCTTTCAGTATAGGTGTTTGTTGTTTTTTTGAATGTCCTCTATTTTTGAATCATGGTTGTAAGATGTTCTCATCACTAAGGAAATGAATGATAACTGCAAGGTTTCTACTTCAAGGTGCTTTTTTCCCCTTCACTTGTTTGGGGTCCATCTTTTATGCTAGATGTCTGGTAATCATACGTTGATTTTAGTTGGAGACGTAAGTACTGAGAGAAGCTCAGGTTCATTCTGAAAGTCGATGTCGTTCCATATATGTACTTTCTCAGCTTTGGGTTAAAATAAAATCCGTATTTGTGCACTGTAGACATGGTTTGTCAGAGGAAGTAACGATAGGTACTTTATCTGTAATCCTCCCTGGTAGACCTTGACTGGTAACAGAAAACAGAGTTCTATCGCACGGTTTTGCTGCAGGGATAAAGCATTTTTTCTCTTTGTAAAGATTTTATTTATATGAGAGAGAGAGACAGGGAAGGGGAGGGAAAACATGAGCAGGGAGAGGGAGAAGCAGGTTCCCCACCTCCCCAGTGATCAGCGAGCCCTATGCGGGGCTCGATCCCAGGACTCCAGGATCATGAGCTGAGCCACACCATGCTCAAGAATGGACAAAGCATTCTTGAGCTTACTTTGGGCCCTACCTTTACATACACTCTAGACTATTTTGTATTTCCCCGTATCAGTGCTATGGCTTATGACATGGATTTGTCCTACAGTGAGTTCTGTTTTTTGTTTTTCTTCCATACTTTTTACTATGATGTACATGGTTTTTACAAATTTGCCTTTACCACATCACACAGAAAAAGAATACATTTGAGTTAAAAATAGCTGCAATGATAAACATGGATTTGAAGTATAAACTCAGAAAAGAAGGTAAACACATTTATTACTTAACCTGTTATTAGACAAGATGACCGTCTTCCTAAAAGGGACAATAAGATGGAGAGTAACTTAAGATATAGAGGAATATCACTAAGGAATGTAGTTAAGAAAATCAAGAGATTGGAGCATCTGGGTGGCTGAGTTGGTTAAATGTCTGCCTTTGGCTCAGGTCCTGATCCTGGGGTCCTGGAATCGAGCCCCGCATCGGGTTCCTTGCTCAGTGGGGAGCCTGCTTCTCCCTCTCCCTGCTCATGCTCTCTTCCCGTCTCTGTCTCTCTCTCAAATAAATAAATAAAATCTTTAAAAAAATTTCAAGACAAACCAAAAGAGACTCTAAATGTCATAAAACAAACTGGGGGGAGGGGGGTTGGGAGAGGGTGGGGGGGTTACATTATATGTTTAAATAAAAAAGCTTAAAGAAAAAAAATAAAATTTTTTATAAAATTAAAAAAAAATTAGAGAACTTCTTAATAATGAAATCTTTGGGTTAACTTGCTAGGGGAATGTGTCTTTTGAAAACTTTACAGCTTAGCTTAATTTGAGTGGACCCTTGGGTTTCTGTAGTAAAGGATCATTAGCAGTGACCTAATTTCTGCAGTTCTGGTTTTTACTTGCTGTTCTAGTTTTACTCCTGGGCAAGCAGGAGAGAATCTAGTTACTTGAATTCATTACTAGTGGTTTAGGTTCCATACTCTAATCAAGCCTTTTGCTGTTAGGTGTACGAAGATAATCAATGCTGACTCAGAGGACCCAAAGTACATTATCAATGTGAAGCAGTTTGCCAAGTTTGTGGTGGACCTCAGTGATCAGGTAGCACCTACGGACATTGAAGAAGGGATGAGAGTTGGGTAAGATTGTATTTACAGTAAATACTCTTCTTTCATTAAAGATTCCATGTCACATCCACATCCTTGGCTTTTTTGGAGTGAATGAACTGGGTACGGTAGAATACGAAGCAATACCCTGTGGTAGAGTACTACCGTTGAACACCCTTTCTTCCACATCTGCTTCTTTCCTCAACACCACTAGGGCTTTTTGTGAATGGCTTTAATCGTCATACTCAAGTGCAGGATTTGAGAGTTGAGTTTGACGGTCTACTTAAGGTAACATGGTGTGAGTGGAGGGAGCATTTGCTCTAAGATAGTCAGGATTAAGTAAGTTAATGTATATACAATACTTGATGATTAACTGAGTAAGTTTTTTGAATGTGTTGACTGATGATATTTTTTACAACCCTTAGGGTGGACAGAAATAAGTATCAGATTCACATTCCGCTGCCTCCCAAGATTGACCCAACAGTTACCATGATGCAAGTAAGAAAATACAGGAGGGAAAAGGAATGGCATGACTTTGAATACAATTGCATCCATCTCAAAGAATTTTGAAACTTTGATTTGTAAACTGTCAGTATGTGGGCATATATTGGAGAGTTACAAAATGTTTTAAACAGTTTTTCAGATGAGAAAGTTTTTTTTTTTTTTTTTTTAGATGAGAAAGTTTTTATCAGTCTTTTTTTTTACTGGTTTGTCTCTTACTTAGTATCATAGCAAGTAGTATTGCAAGTGGTGCTAGGACACTGGACAGTGGATTCCAATTTTTATGTTATTCTTATTTGCTATGAGTCTCATTTTTCTTTTCGGGTGTTGGGTCTGCTGTAGTGGATAGAACATTTGAACTAGTATTCAAAAGCCTATGGCTCTATGTTACACATTTTCATCTTTCTTTTAGGTGGAAGAAAAACCTGATGTCACATACAGTGATGTGGGTGGCTGTAAGGAACAGATTGAGAAACTTCGAGAAGTAGTTGAAACCCCATTACTTCATGTAAGTGGCTGAGTCTGTGGACTAAATTACCTATTATTAGATAGCTTTAAAAATTTTATGTTTTCCTTAGTGAAAACTTTTGAGGGGGTAGAGGATAGAGGTATGGTGAGTTGGTACATTCCAGAAGAGAGGAAGCAAAGGGATTGGTCAGACCTTTTCAAAAACAGATCTGCTATCTTGAGTGACAGAGGAGATTGAGGTATAACCTTTAGCAATATGTTAAATTTATTATGAGTTATGGTAGAAGAAACCACATGTTTTAATGATACCAAGAGAATGTAGGCTTAAATTGAGTCAAAATAAGCCTGGGAGGATAATGGAAAACTGGAATATTAACAGATAATACTTTTGTTTTTTAAAACACTGTAATTTTTTTAAATCGGGAAAATATTTTGTTAATAAGCCTGGATAAGAGAAACACCTTTAAAAGCCATTCAGTATTACATATTGATGTGAGTCTAGTTTAGATCTTGTGCCTTAGGATAAGCAAAATTCTTATTTAGATCAAGTGTATATATGCGGACTTAATGATTTTGGTTTAAATAAATGATATTTACAGATGTGATACAAAAGTAGTTCTGTGTTTATTACACAGAAGTGATAAATGTAAAAATCATGTCTCCTGCCACAGCCAGAGAGGTTTGTTAACCTTGGCATTGAGCCTCCCAAGGGTGTGCTGCTCTTTGGTCCGCCGGGTACAGGCAAGACCCTCTGCGCTCGGGCAGTTGCTAACAGGACTGATGCTTGCTTCATTCGAGTTATTGGATCTGAACTTGTACAGAAGTACGTCGGTGAGGTAAAGTACATTGATCAGAATCAACTATTACATAGCCCTGTGAAAGGTTTATGATGTGGAATAACAGTTCCACACTGAAGGACTGAGACATGAAATTTCTTGACTGATGGATTGTAATTAGTAGCTCAAAAGCCACTGGCCTTCCCTTGGTCACTGGAAACAAACAACTGCCTAAAACTTGTAATCAGTGTGCTCCCTCTTCAGAAGGATGGCCTTTCTACAGATTTGGTTTCTGAGACCCCAGAGATGTAGTGAGTGCATTCAAAAGCGTACTTTCATTTCAGGGGCAGTGTTTCATATGCTGTTATGAAAAGAGAACATAATCGTCTGTATATGTACAAGGGTGTATACACATATATACACATATACATATAATGTATTTTTTCATTACAATTAAGTCTAGGGCTGTGTATATCACATCTGAAACAGTAATGATTAAGTATACTTAGAATAAGACTTAGTAAAGGAGCTGCATGAGTTGATCTGTTCCTTGATCAAAACTTAAAAAGCAGGCGCCTGGGTGGCTCAGTTGGTTAAGCGTCTGCCTTCGGCTCAGGTCATGATCTCAGGGTCCTGGGATCAAGCCTGCATCCGGCTCCTTGCTCAGCAGGGAGCCTGCTTCTCCCTCTCCCTCTTCTCCTCCTCCTGCTTATTCTCTGTAATACTGTCTCTCAAATAAATAAATAAAATCTTAAAAAAAAACTTACATGGCACAATTATTGCTCAGAAATGCTAATGATAAATTAGAAGCTTTCTTTCATTTCCTCAATTTTAACTGATTGTTATGGTGCCTTTGTTCATTTGACCTCTTCAGATCTTGAAGTATTGGCTATTTAATAGGTATAGAATCATGAAATTAATACTGTTTGGAGGGTAATGAGATTAATTTGATGGAATAGGTACCAACTTCAGTTTTGTTTTGTTTTGTTTTGTTTTTAAAGCTTTAGGTATTACTGATACTTGAGAATGCTGTTAGGAATATTGGAAAGTTTGAAGCATAGATTCTTACTGTGTTTAAAAAATGTTTTAAACCAACTCTGAATTATTTTCTCATTAGGGGGCTCGAATGGTTCGTGAGCTCTTTGAAATGGCCAGAACGAAAAAAGCCTGCCTCATCTTCTTTGATGAAATTGATGCTATTGGAGGTATGAGTGTTTTTTTTAGAGGACTTTAGGATTGGTTTTTGTGAGCATGCTAAAGTAATGTGTGTAGAGTTCCCTTGATGTGTTAATCTTGTAGAGAATTTTAATTCTAGCTCTTCTGTGAGCTCTGGCATGTGTGAGCTACAGATCTAACAGACAACAGAGATCCGCTATAAAGAAAAAAGAGGGAGCACTGTTATTTCTCAAAGTCTTGATCTTTGTCCTTTCCTCATTTCGTTCACATGACACACCTTTTCACATTTTAACAATTTCTAACTGGGGATATAGCTTCACTTAATGTGATAAGAAAGCACTAGGGCATAATTTAGTTGGTGGCGGATTTTCATAATATATACTTAAAATAATGTTATTGCTGGCTTTGTAGATTTGATGAAATACAGTATTAGCTGTGTGGTCCAGACAGGTTATTCCAACTAACTCTGAGCTTCTATTTGCTTACCATATAAAGGAAATGATAATTCTTGCCTTGTTTATTTCATGGGTTTTTGAGAGATTTAAAGTAAGTCATAGGGGTGCTTAGGTAGCTTAGTTAAGTGTCCAACTCTTATCTCAGTTCAGGTCTCGATCTCAGGGTCATGTGTTCAAGCTTCACATTGGGCTCCATGCTGGGGTAGAGCCCACTTTAAAAAAAATGTTAAGTAATAAATGAGATAGACCTTGAAAACTAAATTGTTCTATAGGCCTGGACTATTGTAATAGTTTATGAGAGTAGTAATTCTTTTATTTTTATTTTTAGGAGAGAGGAGGGGCAGAGAGAGAGGGAGACAGACATGGGGCTCAATATCACAACCCTGAGATCATGACCTGAGCCAAAATCAAGAGTTGGATGTTCAATTTACTGTGAGCCACCAGGTGCCCTGGGAGTAATAATTCTTTCTTTTCTTTTTTTTTTTTTTTTTTTAAGATTTTATTTATTTGAGAGAGAACAAAAGAGAGGGAGAGCATGAGAAGGGGGAGGGTCAGAGGGAGAAGCAGACTCCCTGCCAAGCAGGGACTTGACCTTGGGACTCCAGGATCATGACCTGAGCTGAAGGCAGTCGCTTAACCAACTGAGCCACCGAGGCACCCCAATAATTCTTAATAGCTCGAAAGATGTCATATGTTCAGATAGTTATTTAATGAACTTAGTGACACAAATGACTTGAAAACATAGTGCACCCTGTAATGCAGTCTGGGGACTGCAGTTAGGTTACCTAGAATCTTGTTTTTAGACTGGTTGGACGTTAGGTTTGGACATTTCTGTGGTTAATGTCTTGGAGGGACATAATGTGACCACAGTGCATCGATGTAGTATTGTGACTCTGAAGTTACTTGGAATAAGCTTTATGATGATGTCAGGATGCTCTGAAGATGTCGCTTCCAAAGTACACTGTGTGTATTAGGGTACAAGAAGGAAATTGAGAATTTTTCTTTGTATTTTTAATCTCATTTAAAAGTTTTCCAGTTTTTTTTTGTTTTATATATTAATACAACTGTGTGTATTTATACAACTTAAGAATGAGAGTATATATTTGGAGGTCTTTTTTTTTAATTTTGGTTGCAAATGAGAGATTGACATTAAGCTCAGATAAAACATCAGAATCTGTGTGCTGTATTATGGATTTAGCCATATTTTTAAGGAGAGTTTCTGAGAAATTTGGAAGAATATGACCGTTTCTTATGTACAGTGACACCACTGTAGTGCTTGAGTCCACATGTGTTCTGTTGCCTTGTGCAGATGTGTATTGTACTAAAAGTGGAGTTGTTCTTGAGTCACTTAAGAAACAGAATTCCTAAAAGAGGTTAAAAAAAAAAAAAAACTTTAAAGGAGCTCCCCTGTTCTGTAAATCTATGATGAGTCCCTTTGAAAGATGCCCTCTCTACTCAGTTTTGTGTAAAGGAGGCTCTTCTCAGAGCGTGTGCTTCCCGGGGAGATGTTCACGCGCGCCAGCATCCCGACTGGAGCAGGCAGTGACAGTACCTCGAGTTACGTGTCGTGCTGTCCTCGAGTGTTCCTGGCTGATTGATCAGTTCCAGCAGGAGCTTATTTTTCCTTTTGTCTTCTCAGGGGCTCGTTTTGATGATGGTGCCGGAGGAGACAATGAAGTGCAGAGAACGATGCTGGAACTGATCAATCAGCTGGACGGTTTTGATCCTCGAGGTAACATTAAAGTGCTGATGGCCACTAATAGACCTGACACCCTGGATCCAGCACTCATGAGGCCAGGGAGACTGGACAGAAAGATCGAATTCAGCTTACCTGATCTAGAGGTAAGAAAATCATTCCATTTCAGAGATCTCAAGAGTCCCCTCGTGTGAAATTCTTTCTTCCTGTGGTGTTTTTCCATTTTAATATTTATCAATTCCCCCATTTTTAGGGTCGGACTCACATTTTTAAGATTCATGCTCGTTCAATGAGCGTCGAAAGAGATATCAGATTTGAATTGTTAGCACGACTGTGTCCTAATAGCACTGGTAGGTTGAAAGTTCTTACTCATTACATTTGCTGGTGTGTCTGTTCAGGCTACTTTAATAAGCCTGTCGTTTTTTGTTTGAAAGGTGCGGAGATTAGAAGCGTCTGCACGGAAGCTGGCATGTTTGCCATCAGAGCACGGCGAAAAATTGCTACCGAGAAGGATTTCTTGGAGGCTGTAAATAAGGTCATTAAGTCTTACGCCAAATTCAGTGCTACTCCCCGCTATATGACATACAACTGATCCCGGAGGTTTTCATGAAAACACTTCCTTTCACTGGAATCCTAACTTTATTAAATAGCCTTGTTAATAATCAGGACACACACAAAAATAAAGTGTTTCAAATTGTATGTTTTCTTCAGATGTCTTTGTAGTACTGTAAAAAGTGGTATCTAGGGGTGCCTGGGTGGCTCAGTGGGTTGAGGCCTCTGCCTTCGGCTCGGGTCATGATCCCAGGGTCTTGGGATCGAGTCCCGCATCGGGCTCTCTGCTCAGCAGGGAGCCTGCTTCCTCCTCTCTCTCTGCCTGCCTCTCTGCCTACTTGTAATCTGTCTGTCAAATAAATAAATAAATAAAATATTTTTTAAAAAAAGTGGTATCTAATGTCATCAGGCAGAAAAGCTTATTATGATGTATACTGATTATGTTTTGATCACTACACTACCATTGAAGGGTCCCATATCATAAAGTGCTTGCTTAGACCACATCCATTCTAGGCACATGCTGGCTGGGTGCCAGTGGTATCCTCCCATCTGCCCAATGAGGTAGATCTAATGCATCTTGATGTAACGCATGCAAAACTTTTCCTACTTAATATACTTGTAGCGGAGCTGGGATTCATGTTCAACTTTGTCAGCTCTGTACCTGTATTCCTCACCTTCATGCTTCTGCCCCTCATCAAAGCAGCCCATCTAGGCACAGGACCATGTGTTTCGGTGGTTTTTAAAAAATTTTTTTCCTACCACACTGAATAATAAAGCTTTGGCCAAACTTTTTTTCTTTTTTTAAGTGGAAGAAGCATCTTACTAGGTTTTGCTTTGTCATTTGAGTTGATTTCAAGTTAATCAAGATGAATTAGTGACTTTAATGACCGGCAAAGTAATAAAGCAGAAAGAAAAATATATACACATAATAATCTAATTTAGAAAATCCAGAATTGGTTTCATACAGAGAAGTACTTATTTTCATCTTATAAATTAATGGTTTAAAATATTGGTAAAGCTCCTGTTAGACTTCTGGTGAGGCGAGGTATTTCTAAAAATAAAGTTGTATTGGGATCCTCAGCTGATCTCTCAAATTATTATTTTCTTTTTTCAAATTATTTCCTGTGCAGACAATCCTTTCCCATCTTGCACCATTAGCCTCCCTGCCCAAATACTGAGACCCAAACACAATAAAGAATGTTTTTATTGCAGTTTAGTAGTCATAAAAAAGTAATGCAAAATAGCAAGAACTCGATACATTTTAATTCACAGAAGAAAAGGTGACAACATGAAAATGCTTTAAATGTATTGAAATATTTAAAATATGAAAGTTTTCAAAGAGAAGAATGAAAGCCCTTCATTCATAAAACCTAACCAGCATTCTTTTCTTTATTTTTCTTTTTTGTGAAATGGATCAGAACAATTTTTCTATGCCTGCCCTGGTCTTTCATGAGGTATGAAACAGAGCAAGCCCTTTTTAGGTGTTAGGCTTTTAATAAAATATACTCGAATAAATGAAGATATATGTTTTTGTAATGCTTTGATAAATATAAGCATTTATATCAAACTCTTTGTGAAGTCTTAACAGATTTTCAGGGAGCCACATACTAGTATCATGCACCAGTGTGGGATTACTCAAACTGGCTATGTTGAGCTCACTCAGGCCTAACATGTAGGCTCTGGAGAATCTTAACAGCTCAGTTACATGATGAAAATCTAATGCCACACATCAAACTGACAATTATTTGAAAAATTTTGGTGTTTCTGCCCAATAGCATTAACCCTATCTAGATAAGCATCTTTGTACCCTATTTTAAAAGAGAAAAATGAACACATTCACCAGTAACACCCTCCACTTAATGTATGTACATGTGAGTCCACAGGCATGTCTATGGACATACATGTATGTTCTACATGTATCAGGGGGCTGATAAATCAAGAATACGAAGTTGATGACTTTTTAGAAAAATACTGTTGTGATCTTTAAAAAATACTCTGTAAACATTTTAAAAATGTGACTGGATTTATAAAAACTTAATTTCCACAAAGCTCAGGTTTATCCGTCACATAAAGTTAAGTGAAAGGTCTGGTATGCAAGATAGGTTTTTGAGATGCTCAGACTTGATTAAATCCAAGTCAGTAACCCGGCAGGTTACCTGCTATAGGGCTAAGCATTTGAATATGTTGGGATTTGAGGGGTTTCAAAGCCATCACATGCATTTTGGTTGGCTATATGGAGATTTAAGGCAGTATTTTTATCAGTTCTCTAACCAACTCTTACCAACACTCAAACTGTATTATCAAGAATCTAAACATACTGAATCCTCAAGACATTTCTGAAAGATACACTAAAACGGACCAACAGTATTTTTGCACTCAAAGCACATAGGCTCACACCAGGGACATTATTTGATTTTAAATTGATTTACTATCTTTAAAGGGGCAGACATTATAGATAAAGCCTTCCCTACCCCATACCCAATCTTCCCTCTTCCTCAGCCTCTCACAAGGGCATATGCTAGCCCACCCCACCCACCCCCCAAAACAGAAAAACACACCTACCCACTCCAGGGCAGGTTCTCTGCGTTTGTTACCCTCTCCTTCATGCACACGTGAGGACAGACTCATTTCTCAAAACGTACCTTTGGAGGCAGGCACCTCCTTTCTCTGTTGAACAATTAAGAATACAGGATCAAACCACATGGAATGGGTGTTTTAGATGTTACCTGAAAACTATACAATGAACTACTCCCAGGGCTTGTAGAGAATTCCTACCCTTTCTTGTTTCCCTGAGTCCCACTGCAGATGAGACTGGAGATTGGGATCCCACTGTTAGTTGTCGTATACTTTACATAGAGTCAATGTTTGTGACATGAATTAGTTTCCCGGACCCTGGTTCGCAATTATTTTCAAACATTTTCCATCTACCCATGAGGCAGAAATCAACCACTGTTATATTGTGTAGGATCTGAGAAAGACAAAGGATTTCTCTTCCTGGAGGCAGGGCTTTCCCATATTGTTGTAAAATAAGACTAGCCAAGTCTGGTATTTGTCATTGTGGATTATGCCCATTTTGACAGGGCATTAAGACTGAATATGAACCAGAGCTGAGAAATATAGAAAGCATATGCTAGTAGCTATTAAGGTTCAGAAAGAAGAACCTAGAGGCATACTTAAAAGAGGTCAGGAAATTTTCCGGTATATTAAGTAATTTTCAGTAAAACACACCAGCATATTCACATAGAAATAAAACATCTTGAAATGCACTCATATTCTCAGAGGCATACTGAAACAAAAACAGTAAGATTTCCCTTCAGTAAGACATGAATGCTTTTTATGTACATGGTAAAATTCTCAAGACAGGTTGAAAATTAAAGAACAAAAAGTTAAGTACAAATTGGTTAGATACAGGTAAATACTATTTTTGTGCACTGCTTTCAGTCCACAACAAGGCCGTGAATATCTACCGCGTGTAAAGCATTTGTTGAAGACGGGTTGCTCAGGTATATGCAATGAAGTATTTTATAACATTGTTTAAAATCCTTAAGTTCTGCTTTAGTGGCTGAAATGGTGCAGGTCCGTTTACAAAAGTCTCCACTAAAGCTGAGGTCCTACAGCTAAGTGCTCTTTCAGAAGACAGTCTGTATCCGAATGTAGATGTATTTGATCCTGTAGGGACTGCAAAAGAAGTTAACTGGATGCAAATCTGATTTCACTCTAGATCCACATTAAGAACTGATTAGAAAGGAGGGATCTACTTTGAATTAAATTAGTAAAGCTACTGAGAAACCCAACAGTTAAACCATAGGTTTTGGTTGGAGCAGACCCATGCTAACATAGTTCTTTCCTGGGATCTGACCACTTTTCTCCTGAGAGTGTTTTCTTCAGGAAAACTAAAACAAGAAGTTATTATGAAAACATTAAAAAAAATCCGACTATTAGGGATGCCTGGGTGGCTCAGTCAGTTGTACGTCTGCCTTCGGCTCAGGTCATGATCCTGGAGTCCTGGGACTGAGCCCTGCATGGGGCTTCCTGCTGAAGGCAGGAGCCTGCTTCTCTCTCCCTCTGCTCTCCCCCTACCCCTGCTCATGCTCTCTCTCTCAAATAAATAAAATCTTTAAAAAAAACCAACCCTGATTATTAACAGGAAATCTCAGCAGAGGAGGCTTTAGGCATATTTGTGCTTTGATTTGGAATAAAGCAGTAGTTGGAACTACAAGAGTAAGACCTTTGATGACAAATTGGCTTAAAGTTCTCCCCCACTCCTTTTGACAACTATAAGAGTGCTTGAAATAGGCATTTTACTCACTCACAGTCTTAGAAGAATTAACTGATAACTTATATGGACTTCCAAGGAAGATATTAAATTATACCTAGGAGTTACCTTTCTTAAATAAATGGCCTTTAAGGTTACTTTACTATTACCAACAACAAAACTTCTGGTCACAGTTGTGACAATTTGAACCCCCAAAAGAATAATTATAATGAACTGAAGAACATTAAAACTATAAAAATTTATGAGCCTGGGGCGCCTGGGTGGCTAAGTGTCTGCCTTTAGCTCGGGTCATGAGCCCAGGGTGGATGGAGCCCCCCCATTAGGCACCCTGCTCAGCAGGAAGCCTGCTTCTCCCTCTTCCACTCCCCCTGCTTGTATTCCCTCTCTGTCTCTCTGTCAAATAAATAAATTCAATCTTAAAAAAAAATCCATGAGCCTATAATTACATACAAAAAAAGAGATATAAAGGGACCTAATTTGTCATCATCTGTTAAACCCAACTCCTTATTTTGAATTTGATAATTAAATGGAAAAAATAAAATGTTTAACCTGCCTTCCCAGTAAAAGATGCATTTAAGGATGACCAAATAGCTCAAGTGGAGGAGGGAATAGTTGTAGTTTATAAAGAAACAGGAACTAATAAATGCTGAAGAAATGAGAGAAATGGAAAAAAATCAAACCTTAATAAAATTATTGATTCAGGCAAGGATTATTATTAGATGTTAAAACCCCTAAAGGGCTAATGGGGAACTGGGCATTCATTCAATGCCAAAGGAGCATCATATAGGCAACTCACTAGTCACGGACAGTAAAGTGTAAGTGGGGGATTAGGCTGTCAATCCAGTCATCTACCTTAGCATTGTTAATGGAGGTCAACTAGGTAGTTTGTGTTTTCTAATGTGAAAAGATTTAAAGCATGTGTCACTACAGCAAAAAAAATGTTTTATTTCAATCCATGAAACTTCTGGATGTAACTTTTAGATTACAGGTAGTTCAGGAAATAAAGGGACAAGAGAAATCACATATTGAAAAACAAGATGGGATTCTACAGGACAACTTCCCCAGTCTCTTTAAACAGCCCAGTGTCATAAAAGGGACTATGCTGGATTAAGATGGACCTAAGGGACTTGAAGGGACATGACCAGTTGTAGTGTTGGTCACAAAATGGGCACTAGTTTGGACAGACCAACTACAGTTGGTTAACTACAAATTTGAGAACCACCGGATATTTGAATATTGTCTGAGGTGTACATATTCTGGAATGAGAAAGCAAGGATTATTGATTGAAAACAATGGGTTATAGAGCACTATTTAATATAATCTTCCTTTGGTTAAAAGAAAATATAGGGGCACCTGGGTGGCTCAGTGGGTTAAAGCCTCTGCCTTCGGCTCAGGTCATGATCCCAGGGTGTTGGGATCAAGCCCTGCATCTGGCTCTCTGCTCAGTGGGGAGCCTGCTTTCTCCTCTCTCTCTGCCTGCCTCTCTGCCTACTGGTGATCTCTGTCAAGTAAATAAATAAAATCTTTAAAAAAATTCTCTAAAAAGAAAGATGAAAAAATATATATACAGAAAAAGATGTGGAAGGAAGTGCATTAAAGTGTTAGTGATAATCTCTGAGTGGTAGCCAATATAATGGGTTTCTTCTATTTTTTTTCTAATTTTTTGGCTGTTTTTATTATTAAATGTTTTAAAAGGACTTCTAGAAAATTTTGTGTTTGCTCCTTCTGTTAGATAAATCTGATTACAAAAATTCTGTAAGTGAAGTATAAGAGTAAGGAGCCACTACCCACCTGGGAACAGCATATCTGATTTTTAGGTAAAGTACTTAAAAGAAATTAAGTGCTCAGTTTGTAAAGGTAATACTGAAGAGTAATAGAAACATCACTGCACAAAAAATGAACTATTGGGACTTCATCAAGATAAAAAACTGCACAGCAAACTAAAAGGCAACCTATGGAATGGGAGAAGATATTTGCAAATGACACTACAGATAAAGGGCTGGGATCCAAGATCTGTAAAGAACTTATCAAATTCAACACCCAAAAAACAAATAATCTAGTCAAGAAATGGACAGAAGACATGAACAGACACTTCTCCAAAGAAGACATACAAATGGCCAAAAGACACATGAAAAAATATTCCACATCACTTGTCATCAGGGAAATACAAATCAAAACCACAATGAGATACCACATCACACTAGTCAGAATGGCTAAAATTAACAAGAGAGGAAACAACAAACATTGGAGAGGTTGTAAAGAAAGAGGAACACTTTTACACTCTTGGTAGGAATGCAAGCTGGTACAGCCACTCTGGAAAATAGTTAGGAGTTTCCTCAAAAAGTTAAAAATAGAGCCTACCCCATGACCCAGCAATTGCACTACTGGGTATTTACCCCAAAGATACAGATGTAGTGAAAGGAAGGGGCACCTGCACCCCAAATTTCATAGCAGCTATGTCCACAATAGCCAAACTGTAGAAGGAGCCAGGATGTCCTTCAACAGATGAATGGATAAAGAAGATGTGGTTCATTCATACAATGGACTATATCACTCAGCCATCAGAAAGGATGAGCACCCACCATTTACATGGGAGTGGCTGGAACTGGAAGGGATTATGCTGAGTGAAAACAGTCAAGCAGAGAAAGATAATTATTATATAGTTTCACTCATATGTGGAACATAAAGACCACAGGGGAAGGGAGGGAAAACTGAATGGGAAGAAGTCAGGAGACAAACCATGAGAAACTCTTGACTCTGGAAAACAAACTGAGGGTTGCAGAAGGTGAGGTGGGTGGGAGGATGGGGCAACTGGGTGATGGGTAGCGAGGGCACGTGTTGTGATGGGCACGGGGTGTTACATTCGTTAGTTACAACTAACGAATCACTGAACACTACATCAAAAACTAGGGATGTACTGTAAGTTGGCTAATCAAATTTAAATAAAAGTCATTGCACAAGAAATGCAGGCAAGAGGACAGTTTATCTTTGAAATATTCAATAAAAAAAAAACCCCACAAGTAAGATACATCTTTCTATGCATCATTCACCCTCCAAATCAAGCCTTGACTACTGATATTTACCCTTAGGACGAAAAACCTAGTGTCTAGTACTTAAACTGTGTAATGCTGAGTCATTTCATGAGAGGCGCCTACCCCATCCCAGCTGAGTTCTTCATCTATGCTTCGGCAGTGGCGTTGGGCTCCGAGTCTTCCTGGGGAGGGAGAGCTGAGGCCTCCTGCTCAGCGAGGGCTTCCCGAAGCTGGCTGCCTAGCACCGCATCGTGAATGCTGTGGAACAGAAGCTCCTTCAAGGCCGGGTTCTCAAAAAATCGATTCTGAGTGAGGTCATTTACAACTTGGGCTATAAAAGAAGAAAGGAAAATCAGTCCACACTCTGGGTATCTGCCTTGACCATTAAAAAAAAAAGCACTCTTCTATAGTTTAAATATTATAATGAGAGTAAAAAGTGTCACTCTAATCTGTCCCCACGATATCACATCCCAGTAGTAGCAGGAAACTATTTTGTTTTTTTTTTTTTTTAATTTCAAATTTTTAATTCAACTTTTTCTTTAAATTGTAGTTGTTAACATATATGGTAAAACTGGTTTCAGGAATAGAATGTAGTGATTCATCACTTGCATACAACACCCAGTGCTCATCCCAACAAGTGCCCTCCGGAATGCCCATCACCCAGTTACCCCATCCCCCTCCATTATGGTTTGCCTTCCTGTTTTTATCTTATTTTATTTTTCCTTCCATTCCTCTGTTTTATTTCTTTAATTCCACATATAAATGAAATCATATGGTATTTGTCTTTTTCTGACTTCCTTCACTTAGCATAATACACTCTTGTTCCATCCACATCACTGCACATGGCAAGATTTCATTCTTTTTGATGGCTGAGTAATATTCCTGTGTGTGTGTGTGTGTGTGTGTGTGTGTGTGTGTAGTATATATATCACACTCACACACATATCACATTTTCTTTATCCAGGAAACTATTTTCTTGCATATTCTTTCAGTAGTTCTTTATGTAAATATAAGTAAATACAAATATATATTTTTATTTTTCCTTTTTTTCTTACCCAAAAGTATCTCCTTAGCATTTTATATATATAAAATTCTGGATTTTAAAAAATTATTATTTTTTAACCACTACATGGTATTCTATTGTGTGGATATATCCTTGTTTATTTAAGCGGTCCCTTTTCTTTGACACTTTTTTCCAGTCTTTTTTTATAAACAGTAATCAGTTCCTAGAACTGCTTTTAGATGGTCAACCAGGTATGCGTGTCCTTTTGAGCATGCACAGCTCACTGCTGGATTTGCTCAGCTAAAGGGTAAAGTGCGTTTGTAATTGGGAAAGGTAACGCCACTCTGCCCTCCGCAGAGGCTGTTCGCTCCTGCCAGCAACGTCTGGGAGTCCCTGTTCTCCCACGGTGTGCCAACGGTGCATGCTGTCGGACATTCCTCCTTCTTGCCATCCTGGCAGGGGAAAAGTGATGCCTTTGTGTAGATTTCATTTGCAGGTACAGTTTCAAACAAAATTTATTATGAAGCAAAAACAGCAGGCATTGTCACGGAAAAACCCAAGTGATTTTATAGAACTATGTTTAGGGCTGCCATTAAAGAATTACTAAAAAATGAACCAGCCCAGAACAGTGGTTGATAAGCTCCTTCCCTCCAAGTCCGGGTCAGGAGGCCTGCCACCATAGCCCAGGAGAGGGGTATGTGAGTGACTAATCCCAAAGCTAGCTTCAGAGTGATTTTCAGAAGAATAATTTTCTTTTTGTTCCCCTTCCCTCCCCTGAATAATTTTCATTTCTGCCAGAAACTAAAATTCAGGGAAAATAATTCCAAACTTGTAAAAGGTTATTAAAAAAAAAGAGAGAAACGAAACCAAAATGTTAAAACTTCTCCCCATTCTAGAAGCGTACTCACCGCTGCATCCTGCTAAATACACATAAATACCGACATCTCCATATTCTTTTACAATCTGTAATAATGTTGAAATAAAGTTTAGTTTCTCTCGACTCTGGGCCCGAGGCAAGTCTCTACCAGTCTGTACTTAGTGACACAAGTCTCTAGTGCCTCCACCTGAGCTATTTCGCTTCGGTAATTACACAGCTTTGAGTTAAACATTTAAAACTAATTTTGTATTTCTCTTAATTTTCATATGGACAGTGATCATGAGGGCTATCAAAGAATTCTTGTTGGATTTTATGTAGGTGTTAATAAAGGGTTTGGGGTACTGATTGGTAAAAGAATCTTCTTGTAGAGCTATCCCCTGAAATATTCACAAAGAACAATGGCAGGAATGTGTTTTGGGTCAGGGAAGGGGCCAGCGGGTGGGGGGAGGGGTTGGGGGTTTGGATGCAGCATGACTGCCCACGGGCTGATGAGCTGTGGCAGTGGGCCTCGTCACACCACGCTCTTTACTCTGGCATGGTTTTGAAATTTTCCACAGTCAAAAGTTGAAAACAACAACAACCTCAAAGAAGAATTTTAAGAGTTGAAGAGGGGACTCTAGTTCAACTCTCTGATTTTACTGACAGCACAGAGTTATGAAACGCCTCATCTAAGGGGATGCTTACCCCAGCCAGGGTTTTCACGCCAACAGAGTCAATAAAGTTGACCTGCGTGAAATCCAGAATGACGGTGTGGATGTGCTCCCCGGGAGGCATAAATCTTTGCAGTTCCTCAGGGAATGTGCTTTTGATGACTATCGGGGGATATTTTACTTCATCATTCTCTTCTTCAGGCTTTGTGGCATCTTCTCCGTCTACTTCTGCATCCTGTCAACGGGTAAACCAAACCAGAAGTCTATGAACAGCTCATGTGTTGGTTCTGAGAAAGATTTATACAGGAAAGTTAGTCCCCACCCTCTCAAGCCACTGACCACCAGACCTCTTCTAAAATATCTGCCATAATCCTACCTTGTAATGGGACAGAAAAAAGATGTATACATAATATTCGGTTTTGGCTCGGTTTCTTTTTTTTCTCTTCCTCCTCTTGGTTTTGTCCAATGAAATCCACTCTCCTTAGTCATCATACCAATTTCTGCTCACTTCTAAAACAGTTCCGTTAACTTCAGTATGGCCACAAGTTACCATATGCTTGAACAACAAAATCCAGCCTTTGAGGTTTTTTGGTTTTGTTTCGTTTTTACTATCAGCTGACTGAATCTATGACACACTACCCTGGTACAATTTATTAAGGTACTATTGTGTGATCTGTATTTTTTTTTAAACAATGTTTTCTGGGGTTCATATCCCTACCTTTCTCAGAAGCATTCTCATAACTGACCTTACCATGTATCTTTAATATATAGAGGATAATAAGATTGTTTCTAAGCTTTCCTTTTTTTAGGGGCTTCCTGTTGCATTAAGACTTCAATCACGAATGAAGGTGGGGGGTGGTGCAGATCAAGGGAAGAGGGAAAGCTACAGCCAAGAGACCACTCACCACTTTGACAATGGTTGCGTTGGCCACATTTGCATTTCCAACTTCCTTAGCATACTTCTTCATGGCCTTTCTTCTCGCTCCCATTATGAGTGCTGGGTTCACTCCCGTCTTTACAGAAGAGCAATCCATGCAAAATCACTTTTTGGCACCCAGGAACCCACCCCAATGCAATACATCTTCAAATCTCCCCTGTGGACTGTTTTTGGTGCCAAGTTATCACCCCACCTCTTGTTCTATCTTTCCCTCAGGCACCCTGAGCTGAGCGACTCCTTCATTAAAGGAACATAAGTAACTCTCTTTATCCTAATGTGCATTTAGCAGGATGTAGCAGGGAATACCCTGAAGTATCAAGGAGAATTTTTAAAGGAGTATTTTTCAAATGTACTCTCAGATACTTTGTTTTTAAAGATTTTATTTATGTATTTGACAGAGAGAGAGAGAGAGAAAGAAAGGGAACACCATGCAGGGGGAGGAGGTGAGGGAGAAGCAGGCTCCCCTGCTGAGCAGGGAGCCCAATGCAGGGATTGATCCCAGGACCCTGGGATCATGACCTGAGCCGAAAGCAGAAGTTTAACGACTGAGCCCCCCAGGCACCCTGTACTCTCAGATTCTTATATTTAAGAGACTCTGTGGGTTGATTGGGAGGTTTTCTTATATGGTGGGTGGTGTGGGATCCAGTTTTAATCACAACCAAAGGAACCCACATGATCCGAAGAGTGGGACACCTAAAATTAATTTTCACTCTTTTTCTTAAAAAATTTTTTGAAAAGGTAGTAGGTGCTCATGATAAAAGAGAATGACTAGTAGTGTTAGTGGTGTTGGTTGTACAACAATGTGGATGTACTTAATTCCATCTGCTGAATGTTAAATTTACTGAAAATGGTAAATTTTATGCATATTTCACCAAGACAGAGAGAGAATGAAATAGTATAAAAGGTATATCAAGACATTTAAGTGTCCCTCACATTTCTGTCAATCCACAAGTTCCCCTCAAAAATAATCAATTTCTTGGGACTCACCTTTCTTTTCAAAGCACTGCTATACAAGTCGCTATTTGCATAATAAATTGGGGCATTTATTTGGAATATTTTTATTCCAGGGATTTCTTTCACCTGAGAAATAAAATGTTAGTGAATTTAACACAAGGAAATATTTCAGAGTCAAAACTGCACCCGCCTCCCTCCTCTAACCTGAAAAATCAATGCAGAGGTCACTAAAGACCCTCTTGGTGTTTAGATAAAATCCTGTCCCTCTAGCCTACCTACTCGTGCCCTGGAGGAAGGAGGTCTGAGGAGAAAGCCTTTCATATGCACATCTTCACATTTCTTTTAAGAGCCTTTGTTTCATATTCACCACAAAACACAAAGAAGGAACCGAAAACTGTTACAGAGAAAAGAAAACAAACGGGTAGGGAGGGCAGGCTGCTGCTCCAACTGTGGGGAACAGGCAGATGGAGGGGAGAGAGGCTATGTTGGTTCATCCCTGGAACGCAGGCAGGAGCTGAAACAGACCCAAGTTCAACAGAGTGAATGCTTTACCCAGAAGCCTAGAGAAGAACTCTAGAATGCAGCTTGGAAGTGACAAACCCAGCACAGAATTCTTTATAGGGAGGAAGAATGAACAACCCAAATACCGGTCTCATTTCCCAGTAGCTTATTGTGAGTCTGAGAATTTCTTCCCGAACATAAAGCAAACCAAAGAGACAAAGCCAATTTTAAAAGGTTTTATACAAGTCTTCTAGATGCCCCCTAAGGAGAATCCAAATCAAGGAAATTTGAAGGTGCAAAATTGTGCATGTACAAACCACCCTCTCAGGTTCAGTATTTGGTAAATATATATTTTAATTCCAAGAATATTTATTTAGCCCCACTAAAGAAAGAGGAAAAGTAAATATTAGGAAGTTGAGTAATTAATGTAGAGTATAAACTCTAAAACTGAATCCAGACAGTAAATTCGAGTTCAAGCTTTTCATTCTAACTGCGACGCCCTCCTTTTCAGTCCCACTTTTTATCCTGTGTAAAAATATTTAGTCAGCCAATCCCATGACATGCTTACAAATATTTATTATTTTTTTTATTTTTTAAAAGATTTTATTTATTTGGCTTACCACCATTTAAAATGAGAAAAAAGTCCTACCTCCTCATATGCGTCGATATCGATGTACACATCAGTGTCAGGAAGCTGTCCAAGGACTTTGTAGCTGGGACTAAAGACAGAGGGACAGTGTATTAAAACCCCATTGTCTCCAGGCCCCCTATGTGATTTAAACAGGAAGTTGCAAGTTTACATGTCATGTATGGACCTGCTAGTGAGCTCAGGAATGCTCTTTGCAGAGAGGGCTTCACATGGATCACATTCCCAGGGCCTTTCTCGGCTTGCCTCTACAGCCTGCCCCAGACATACACGACACACACATCCACACACCCTTCATACACACACAGACTCCACACACAATCTGGTCAGAATGAAAGACCTGGGCATTTAAAGACGGGAGCAAAAGTGAACGGTGCAGAGTTCAAGCCAGGGAATACGTAACTCCAATTCTCATCCACTCAATAGAATTGTCTTCCTAAGCAAGGGAAAAAATGAACTATTGGGACTTCATCAAGATCAAAAGCTTTTGCACAGCAAAGGAAACAGTCAACAAAACCAAAAGACAACTGACAGAATGGGAGAAGATATTTGTAAACGACATATCAGATAAAGGGCTAGTATCCAAAATCTATAAAGAGTTTAGCAAACTCAACACCCAAAGAACAAATAATCCAATCAAGAAATGGGCAGAGGACATGAACAGACATTTCTGCAAAGAAGACATCCAGATGGCCAACAGACACATGAAAAAGTGCTCCACATCACTGGGCATCAGGGAAATACAAATCAAAACCACAATGAGATACCACCTCACACCAGTCAGAATAGCTAAAATGAACAAGTCAGGAAATGACAGATGCTGGCGAGGATGTGGTGAAAGGGGAACCCTCCTACACTGTTGGTGGGAATGCAAGCTGGTGCAACCACTCTGGAAAACAGCATGGAGGTTCCTCAAAAAATTGAAAATAGAGCTACCTTATGACCCAGCAATTGCACTACTGGGTATTTACCCTAAAGATACAAACGTAGTGATCCAAAGGGGCACGTGTACCCGAATGTTTATAGCAGCAATGTCCACAATAGCCAAGTTATGGAAAGAACCTAAATGTCCATCCATAGATGAATGGATAAAGAAGAGGTGGTATATATATACAATGGAATACTATGCAGCCATCAAAAGAAATGAAATCTTACCATTTGCGACGACATGGATGGAACTAGAGCATATTATGCTTAGCAAAATAAGTCAACTGGAGAAAGACAACTATCACATGATCTCCCTGATATGAGGAAGTGGAGATGCAACAGGGGTGGGGGGTTAAGGTGGTAGGAAAAGAAAAAATGAAACAAGATGGGATCGGGAGGGAGACAAACCAAAAGAGACTCTTAATGTCATAAAACAAACTGAGGG
>ML101963.1:0-14949 GCA_003697995.1 Taxidea taxus jeffersonii | reverse complement strand
GGTGGGGTTACATTATATGTTAAATAAAAAAAGCTTAAATAAAAAAAAATAAAAAAAAAAAGAATTGTCTTCCTACTCTCATTCTTTTTATTAAGTTTTTTAAAAAAGATTTTATTTATTTATTTGACAGACAGAGATCACAAGTAGGCAGAGAGAGAGAGAGGAGGAAGCAGGCTCCCTGGGAGCAGAGAGCCCAATGTAGGGCTTGATCCCAGGACCCTGAGATCATGACCTGAGGCTTTAACCCACTGAGCCACCCAGGTGCCACTTCCTACTCTCATTCTAAAGCAGGGGAGTATGTGGAGGAGATCTTTCTTTTGGTTTCTAGTAAGAGGCCTGACTCCTAGGGGTGGTAGTCAACTGCAGGTATGGGAAAAAAACAAAAAATCTCATTAGCTTAGGAGGAAGTTTTCTTAAGTTTGGTTTGAATAGATTTTAAACATTATTCTTTTGGAAGCCCTCCTCTTTTTATAGGACAATGTGGCTCAAACTGGATTCTGTAATAATGACATATACTAGTGCTTCAGCACCTCATATTTTCCTATTATATCCTAACACGAGGCTTATTTCTGCTGCTGCGTAGATGAGAAATTGAGACCTAGTGGAGTGAGTTGTTTAATGTCAGAGGGATGGGCAAAGCCAAGATATGGCTTAAGGGCTTTGATTTCACATTCCATGCACTTGCTACAATGCCCTGGCGCTTCTTAGCAGGTATGCACCAGTGCTTTGTGCATTAGAATACATGGTATGAATGTGACCTATTTTTCTGGGTGAATTCCTTCAACAAGCTTTCACAGAATATAACCTATATGTCAGGGATTGGACTCTGGGAATATCCCCTTCACAACTAAAATGCTCCCGGTCTAGTGGCATCTGTCGACAAATAGAATATATTTGAAGTCAACACTGTAATTCTAGGCAGGACAATGACATCCATCCCAATTTGTACACTCACCTCTGTGTTCTGTAAATCACAGTCAGCAGAGCGATGATCACAGCTGTAATCAAACCATAGTCCAATCCCAGAAACAAGGAGGAAACAAAAGTAGTAAGCCAGATGGTCTACATAAAAGACAGAAAGCTTTATGTAGGATCATGTTAAATATTTCCTAAGAGTCTCTCTCTCTCTCTCTCTCACACACACACACTTAACCTTGCCAGACTACATACCACATATAACAAATGACTGTACTACCTTCTCTTTCTCACATTTTTGCCAGCACTCATCCACGTGTCTCAATGACATATTAACCTAACAATCATCTTTGTTACTTACCAGTTCTATTTTGCTCGTTCTCCAGAAAAATGGGAGATCTGAGAATTGCATAAACATTCCTTTCAGATTAACGATCACAATGGCCGACAGCACAGCCTGAAACAGAGCACATCACACATGCATCTCCTCTCGTGGCTGCAGAGCCCCCTTTGCTGGTTCCTCACTGTCCTCCCACTGCCCTCCCCACACCCTGCGCAGGACTTTCCATGCAGCAGTGATGGTACATTTGGAGCCATGAACACCTGGATCTCTGGGATTTGGTTAGCTAAAATGGGACTTGGAAAACCAGGCTTATAGCCTACTAGCAAACCTGCATGGTGGTTAAGACGTTCAGAACTAAGCTTGGTACTCGAGGAATTCTCTCACCCGTTGTCTTCCTACACTATGATTTTCTCCACTCTATATCCCTCATCTCTGCTAGATTAAATAGATTGGCAAACAAATGTCTTCGGAGTGAAGGTCACCTCGGATGTTTAACGGAAGTACAAGGTCATGGAAGATCAAAGAGAGAAGGGACCTTGGAGATGAGTCAGTCCAAACTCCCACTTTGCAGATAAGGAAGCTCAGACCCAGAGATGTTGAGATGGCTTTCCCAAGGTACCAGACTGTGGGGCAGGGCTGTAGATTGTGGAATGAGATCTTGGTCCCAGCCTTGGCCCTTTCTCATACCACTGTGCTAGGGTTACAGTAAAAACCCAGGAGATGGCCACAAAAATATAAACAAACAAAATAGCAGAATCTCTACACATGGAAACACTTTATACCAAGTCCAAACTATGCACCTGGGGTAATGATTCAAAGAGGAATCCGGTGGCTAATATGACCAGCAGAATCATTAGTGAGGCCAAACAACCTGCAAGCTGAATAAGAGAAGACACACAAAAGGGGCTGTTAGTCTTTTGATAATCACTGCGGGAAGATCAAGAAAATACGGATTTAGGCAACTCATCAAAACCACTACATAAACCTTTAACTCCTTTCCACACCCCTTTCTCAAGTTTTGGTTTCTCTTACAGCTTTTAAATAGAGGATGAAATGATAAAAAATGTCCTTGCCTGGGGTGAGAGAAAGGAGATAATGACCCAAGACCCACAAGGACCAGAAGAGTCAAAGGAGACTCTGCTGTCCAATGTGGTAGCGATTAGTCATGTGCAGCTATCACATTTTTTAAAAATTTAATTTTATTTCTTCTGTGTTCCAAGATTCATTGTTTATGCACCACACCCAGTGCTCCATGCAATATGCGCCCTCCCTAATACCCACCACCAGGCCCTCCCAACTCTCCACCCCCTCCCCTCCCAAACCCTCAGTTTGTTTCTCAGAGTCCACAGTCTCTCATGGTTCGTCTCCCCTCTCCAATGTACCCCAATTTACTTTTCCTTTCCTTCTAATGTCCTCCCTGTTGTTATGTTTCACAAATAAGTGAAACCATATGATAATCGACTTTCTCTGCTTGACTTACTTCACTCAGCATAATCTTCCAGCCCCGTCCATATTGATACAAAAGTTGGATATTCTTCCTTTCTGATGGAAGTGAAATATTCCATTGTGTATATAGACCACATCTTCTTTATCCATTTGTCTGCTGAAGGGCATTTCAGCTCTTTCCACAGTTTGGCAATTGTGGACATTGCTATTCTGAACATTGGGGTACATATGGCCCTTCTTTTCACTACATCTAGCTATTACATTTTCAAAATTATAATTAATACAACTAAAAATTCAGGCCTTGATTGCATTTCCCACATTTCCAGCACTCAAGGGCCACATGTGTCTAGTGGCTGTAATATCAGCTGATGCAAAATAGTGAACATTTCCAATACTGTAGAAGGTTCTATTGGATGGTGCTGGCATCCTGACCATCCCTACCCAGCCTCAGGCTCTCCGGGCAACATCCCTTTCTGAACTCTGAGATTTATTGGTAGCAGGCAGTGTTGTGTAATTTTCAGTTTAACTGGAGAATATACCTCTTTCCTACAGATTCAGTGCCTGTGACTCACTTCAACCATTCATGCCTTTCTCTGATTCACTACACAGCTCACTGGAACACCAAGCTTCAGAAACAGCAGCTTTGTTTGGGTTCCAAATAGAATCAAGGGATTAAAATTTAGCACTCCAAACCACCGGTCCTCAGAGGCCAGTTGTATACACACCTGTGTCTTCCCTCCAGTTCCCTCCTGAACAAGGCTTCGAGACAAGGAGCATGAAATGGAGAAAGTCTGGAAGAGTGAGCCAATGGAATTGCACAGTCCCAGGGCAATGAGCTCCTTTTCCATGTGGAAACAAAGCACATGAGAGGTCAGTCACTCTTCAGGAAAAAAAAGGCATGATGGCTCATTCAAGACACATGCTCTGTAGTAGCTGTCTCTTCATTCTCTTTCCAGAGACAAGTTTGTTTAGCGTGAAAAAGACTTGGAGCTTTTATTCTGTCAGAGACAAAAGTTGTACTCACTACCTGCTCCCGGCTTTCCCAAACACTCTCTTACACAATTAATAGTTTTTTTGTAAAAAGAAAACTGCAGCAAAAAGGGACAAACTATTTTTGTTACAGGAGAGTTATTGGTGTACAGAACTGTTGGCATCTTCTACATGCTTGGACTGTTGTTCTTCAAGGAGCACATGCCAGTGTCCTCCTGGGACCGCGGGTGAGCCCTGCTCTCAGGGCTATCTCTGGTTGTCCTAGTTGGATCACTGTGTCTGGTGGGAATGTGGAGCATTTCATCTTCTCTTAGAAATACACAGCGTGTTAAAGGAGACATTGTCATGCCAAAATTATGGCTCATGGTATTCAGATTAAATACCTTCTCTATAGATAGATTATAAAAGGAGGTGGCAGGCTACGTGGGGGGGCTCAGTCAGTTATGGGACCGATTCTTGATATTGGCTCAGGTCATGATCTCAGGGTCGTGAGATCCAGCCCCGAGTTGGGCTCTGTGCTGGGTGTGGAGCCTGCTTAAGAGTCTCTCTCTTCCTCCCCCTTTATTCCTCCTCCCATCCTTCTAAATTTTTTTTCAAAAAAGAGGCAGCAGAAAATATAATGTGGAGTTTGAGTGATGAATCACATATCCAAGTTTAATGAACCAAGTAAATTCTTCCCAGAAATGGTTCTAGAAAAACATTTGCTTCTCAGGCTGTGAGCTTTAAAAAAAAATAGGGATAACATCTGTTGGTGTCTGTTGGTGTATGGCAAAATGAAAGCCTCCCATCAAAGGTTACCTCTTCCAAGCAGGATCCCTACCCATGATTTGAGGTAGGACGGTATCTCAGTGCTGGATGATCTAATGCACATAAATAATGAAAAAAACTGTAGTGTTTAAGAAATACATGTTTCTAATACCTCCAACATCAAACTAAAAGTTCTTCTAATGAGACAGAGAAATCCAAATCGTTTGCCTTCTGTAGCCCAGCACGGTGATTATACCATAATGAAACACCTGCAGGGAATGAATGATTTTTTACCTGATTGCCATCAACCTGGTAGCCATGTTTATTTGCCAAGGTCTTGGCCATTGAGATGGTCACGGAAAAGCCAACAATGGCTATGGCAATGGCATCCACGTACACGAGGTGGAAGAGGCTGGTGTCCGGGTTGGCAGGAGGCAGTAGCCTGAAAGGTCAAGCGGACTTTAACCCAAGTATTGTGACCACTGGGAAAAGAACATGCAGCTAGAGGGGGGCATTTCAGAACAGCATCATCTGCAAATGAGGTAATCAACACTTTGATACTTGTTTGCTCAGGTTTGGCAAAAAGGAACACTCTCTTTGACACATGGGGGTTCTTTTTAGGTCCCAACCTTGGAGTACTGGCTTCCTACCTAAATGGGTTATCAGCAGACATCAGATGCTGTTTTATTTAGAAAAGGAGTAACCTCATACCTCCTGACACCCTGTATGGCAGGCGTAAGTAAAACAGAGAACAGGAAGAAGAGAGGGTCAGCGAAGGGCTCGGATGGCACAAGACACCTGAACCAAAGTCTGAGGGCAGGAAGGGTGTTCAGCAAGGGCTGTCTTAGAGGAGAACTGCTGTCCAGACTGCTCCCCTGTGTTATTTCAAGTACAGACTCTTGCTTCCCAGGGTCCCTCTAGGTGAGTTTCTAACATGGGAAAGGAGCAACAGAAGATGATACTCTTTGGGTCTCATCTGGTAGTTCTGGAAATCTGGAGGGACCCATGGGGAACCCAGGTTTTGTGGCCCATTCTCATAGTTTGGAACCCTTGTCCTAAAGGAACAGAATAGGGATTCCCTAGAATGGTATGGGGAAAGGGACACTATGCGTTTTCAAAGGTACTTGATTCAATTCAAGGCATTGGGCTACATAGGAATGTCAATCAACTTACATACCATATTATTCTTTTTTACAATAACAACCATTTATTAGGTGCTTCCCCTGTGCCAGGTTCTGTGCTTATTTATCTCTGACAGCCCTGTGAGCAAGGTGCCACCATGTTCCCCAGTTTACAGAGGAGAAAAACAAGGGATAGTGAGACTAAGTAACCTGTCCAAGGGCCAATGGCTCAGGTGCAAATGGGCACCAGTACAACAGAAACCATAAGGAACCTGCCTGCCTGGGCCTGTTTCTCTGACTGTGTCATGTCACAGTGACAGAGGGGGTGTTTCAAGTTTGGGGTAAGGGAAAGAGATGGGGAGAAGGGAAAAAAAAGAACCTATATTAAGTTAAGACTACGTCTCGTGCTGTATGCTTGCCGTATGTCATCCCATCTGTCCTCACAGCAATCCTCTTCACTAGGTGCCATTGTTATCTTAATTTGTAGGTGAAAAAATGGATACTTGCAGATGTTAAGTTATTTGCCTGAAATGGAGCAAGGAATCCAGCCCAGGAGGTCTGCCTGCAAAACTTACTGTCTTTTCTTTGTACTTTGTTGCAGAAGTATTAGTTGGGTGGGAAGCCCGAGCATATTTGGGACCACAGGAGAACAGGAGAAAAGAATGTATACTGGAATGAGTTAAGGAAAGTAGACCAAGAAAGGGGATGCACTGCCATGACTGGCATCTTTAAGAGTCAACTGTCACTTTCTAGACACAGTCCTGGGTGTGTTTTTTGTGTGCATGTACAGATGAGTGTGGTAGTTTGTGTTCAAATATGGCCACCAACAGTTCCTCCCATGCATGTATGGGCTGCTCCTCCCATGTCGCAGGGAGATCTGTTTCTCCTCTGGTGAATCTGGGCTGGTCCTGAGATTTGCTTTAGCCAACTGAATGTGGGGCGAATGAGGCTGTGTGAGTGCTTTTAGCCACCTGGCACCTTCTGCTTTTCTGTCTTGTTTCCCTGAGTCACCACATAAGAGTCTGGCTCTCCTGTCAGGGTTGCCACATGGGGAGAAGATGCCAGCCAGCCCTCCACCTGACGTATCAGACATGGGAGTGAAGCCCACCAGCAACACCGTCAGACATCGGCAGCGGCCTGAGAGACCCCAAGCGACAGCAGGAGACCACTCAGCTCCCTACCTAGATTGTGGATTGTGAGCAAATAAATGGATGTTGTAAGATGCCATTTTGGAATTATCTGTCCTTTGGCTGTAAGACTCAGAGAGAATGGAAACGGAATGATTATATGTAGATAGGTGGTTAGGTAAACATTATTTGTTTCCTGCTTGGTTTTGGGCAAAGTTCCAGAAAGGGGAGCCAAGTTACAGAAAGGTACAATTTTTTCATTTTGTTTTTGTTTTTTAAAGTATGGCTCTCACATTTGGAGGAAAACTAACGTATCTGGGTACAATGCAATAGGGAAAGGAAGGTACTGGGTAGAAACTGTGGTGAATTGTATGTGAATTTTTAAAAGGAGAAAACTAAGCGTAAGGATTCACATTTAATCAAATTATTTGTGATTACTGAATAGAACTGTCTACTGGATCTAGTCAAAGACTAATGCTTGTTTAGCACATGCCTAATTGTTAGAGACCCAGGTGTGAGGTAATGGAAACAGCAAGCAACTGAGCGTCGGAAGACTGTATTCTGGGTCCAGGCTGGGACTCACCGGTGAGCCACTAAGCCGTATCCCCATCTCTCAAATGTTGCCTTCTCTGATAGCCTACCACACACAGCAACCCAGCCCCTCCTTATCCCCTGCTGGCCTCCCTCTTCACAGCACTTTTCACTGTTCATTCTCCCCTGTCCCCTTCCCACCCCAACCCCACTCCTCTGAGGGCAGACATTTTTTTGCTTGCATGGCTGCCTTTTTTTAAACTGCCTCACTCCTGACACATAATAGGCACTCAATAAACATATGCTTACATAAAAGAAACTTCTTGTGTAAAATGGAGATAGCATATATGTCAATAGTGTTATTGTGAGCACCAATGGAGATGGTGGGTATAAAGTATTTTATAAATATAAGTCCAAATTGAAAAGCAAGTATTACTACTGGGTTATACTTTTACATGGAATCATAAGTAACACGTTCATGACAGCATTCCCTTGTTTTGAAGTGAAGTGCATGCTTCCTCCTTCAACACCTGCTCTGGGGTGGGGGGTGAACTCTGGCTTCAAGGGGAACTTCTGGTCCTATGTTTCCCAGGAGAATCAGAGAGGCAAGGCCTGATGCCATAGGTCAGGTTCATCCATGCCCAGCATCTGCTCAAACATCTGATTCTGCTCATCTGGAGAGAGAGAAGAGGATGGCAGGAGGAAGAGACAGTACAAGAGACACACAGAGAGATGCAGAGATAGCCAGAGCATGTCAGAGAGGAACAGAATGAGGTGGGAAGAGAGGCTCATAGTTATTCTAGCTTCCTCAAACATAGAGAGAGTAGAAAAAATTTTAAAGGTAGAGTTAGATAAAAGGAGATCAATGAAGCAAAGAAGAGAGGACTTGAAACTAGAAAATCTGTTGAAATAATGAGCCATAGAACTTCCAACTGGCATGTCTTAAACACTTCCAGGTGATCACTTCCAGCTGTAACTTCACAGCTGCCCCCAGACAGGAGTGAATGCTGTGCTAACCTGATGGCGGAGGAGACTGGGGCTTTAAGAGGGTAAGTGCCTTGCCTGAGGTCACACAGATAATAAGTATCAGGCTAGATCTAGGTATTTTGGGCCTTAATTCCTATGCCTTCTGAAGAGAGACTTTAAAAACCAGCACGTGCTAAGCAACAGGAACAAAAGAAAACACTACATACCACTGTTGGTAGGATTGTAAAACGGTGTAACCACTATGGAAAAAAGTATGGAAGTTCCTCAAAGAGTTAAAAATCGAACTAGCCTATGATCCAGCAATCCCACTTCTGGGTATATATCCAAAAGAATTGCAGGCAGGGTCCTGAGGACATACTTGCACACCCATGTTCACAGCAGTAATATTCACAACAGCTAAGAGGTGGGAGCACCCCAGAGGTCCATGGTTGGGTGAATGGATACACAAAACGTTGTGTACAGACATTGGTGACATTTCGTTTAACTTTGGAAAGGAAGCACACTCTGTCACTTGCTACAGCATAGATGAAGTCTAAGGATATTATGCTGAATGAAACAAGCCAGTCGCGAAAAGACAGACAGAATTCCACTTATATAAGGTACCAAGAATACTTAAATTTATACAGAGAAAAGGAATGGTGGTTGCCAGGGGCTGGGAGGGTGGGGAAGCAGAATAGTGAATTCTTGTTTAATGGGTATAGAGTTTCAGATTTGCAAGATGACAAAGTTCTCAGGATCCATTTCACAAAAATGCGAATATACTTAACAGACTGAACTGTATACTTAAAAATGATTAAAATGGTAAATTTTCTGTTAAGTGTTTTTTTACAATTAAAAAATTCCACACCCCCGCCTGCCTACTTTTGATCTCTCTGTCAAATAAATAAATAAAATCTTTAAAAAACAACAACACTAAAACCCCCAAAAAACCAAAAGCCTCAGTTATTTGATATGTAGGGGGGAAAAAAGAGATTTTGATTATAAGAATACTAAAGCAGGAGTTAGAAACAATAGTAAATCTACTGATTATTCAAGTCACACTGTTAACTTAAAATGGTTTTCCTACCCCAGAGGAAGTGTCCCAACGACATCCACGTCGTACGATTCTTTCAGGTTAAACCCAGCTGAAATGCCAGTCCCCATCACCACCTACAACAGACACAAATCTGAATGTGCCTTCAGAGATGAAAAGTCAACCACCACCACCACAATCTGTTTTCACTTTCAACTTACAGTTTTAAAAAACAGAATTATAGTTAGCCTCTAGCATTTCTAACTGCTCCTGATGGCCCTTCCCCGACAAAATTAGAATGGACCCTACAGCTGCCTTGTGGCCTGGCGTTCTTTCCTCTTTATTTTGCTCTGTTCCCTGCTGAGGTGTCTGGCTGGCTGACTGCACACAGGAAGAGCCATAAAACCTTCCAGAAGTTGCCTCTGCCTTTCTGACTAAGATGGCAGGAATGAGGGACGCTGGAGAGTGTGTTGTGAGGGTGATGTACCAACAGCGTGTCAATCCTTCCGTGGACCCTGTATCTCCCCAGCTGTGGTTCGAGGCCTCGGCCAGCTCCACAGTGGTCTCCCACCTCAGCTACACTCAGGGTCACAGATTGCCGTTGTGCATGAGCCTTCCTAGATGGTCAGATTTAGTTGGTGTGTAAAGTACACTCCTTACTGACGTGCAATGGAAAAATAACAGAAGGAGAAGCAAGTTCCTTCATCTTGAAGAACTACTGCTATTGAACTTTCTGAGTGGGTCATCCAGGGGAGGAGGGCTGGCCAGGGCAGGGAACCAGTCCTTACAGTAGTGGCAGCTGCAGGAAACCAATGATAAGGTAACGTCATTAATAAACCATTGTGGTCATTTAAGAACATAATAGAATATACAGTAGTTCATGGCATGTGCATATTTTTACAATAGTCTCTAAGTCATGAGATGTTAATATGTATTAAGTTGTAAATATGTATTAACTAGTTAATGCATTAACTACTTAATACTGTTAGGTATTTCTTTTGGCTTTGAAGAACCAGGAACCAACCAAAAAAATCTGGGAACTTGTCTCTTGATTTTTAAAAAATGGAAATAGCTTCATTTTTTTAGGTTATTAATGTTGTAGGTGTTCATTATAAAACAATCAGACAATAAAAATTTTGAGGAAGAAAAATCTCCCATAATCTCATCAAAGATAATTCATATTACAATTTTTATGGATGGCCTTAGCCTAGAGTTTGAAAATCATCTCTGTCCACACTTTCCTTTAGCGTATTTGTGAAGGTTTCCCTTGACACATTCTAACCTTCTCTTGGCAGAATTGGGATAAAAAAGGTAGTACTCCCTGTTCCTCCCCTGTACAAATCCCTCACCAAGACAGCCAGGCATTTGTGGCCAAAGTTGACTTGACTTACCGCGAAGAACTCTAAAGGAATGGGTGCTGGCAATTTCTCTTTAAATCTCTCATTAAACTCCTTGCCACCCAACAGCAAACCAAAAACCATCAGCCCGACGCCTAGAGAACACACGTTGAGGTTTTTAACATTCTGCAACACAGCAACTGTACTCTGTAACACAGTGAATACTGGAGGTTACATCAAGCAACAGCCCCTGGACAGACAGAGACACTAGCATGCTAATCCACACCGGCCATCCCATCACTGTGTATTTCTAGTGAAAAGTTCTCAGACTGAAATCTCTCTCTCCCACCAATTAGGAGGCATTTTTACCCATACAACTTTATAGTTTTAATTCTTTTTTCTTTTTCTTTTTTAGAGAGAGAGCACGAATGAGCGAGTAGGGTAGGAGGAGAGGGAGACAGAGAATCCCAAGCAGATTCTGCACTGGGCTTGATCTCATGACACTGAGATCGTGACCTGACCTGAAATCAAGAAAGAGCCAGACACTTAACTGACAGAGCCACCCAGGTGCCCCTGTATTTGTAACTGTTATCCAACAATCATATTTTACAGTGTTCTGAGATTTGGTGATGGCTCAATGTAGTTTTATCATATTCAGAAAAGTACCCCTTAGGCTGAGTCCTGAGCATAAGGAACGATTAAGGGTTGATATCAGCAAAATAGTGCAAAGGTAAATATACAGAAAAGTTTTTTGGGGGTGAAAGAGGGAGAAAGAAGTCATGGTTAGCAGATGAAAAAGCGAACTGCTCCACTTCAAAGGCAAGAGCGTGCTGAAGTCTGGGTGAAGCCCAGGAGAGTTAGAAAAGAAAGTCTCTAGGGCACCTGGGTGGCTCAGTCAGTCAAGTGTCTGCCTTCAGCTCAGGTCATGATCTCTGGGTCCTGGGAGTGAGGCCCACAGCAGGCTCCCTGCTTAGCAGGGAGTCTTTTCTCCTTCTGCCCCTCCCCCTGCTCATATTCTCACGCACTCGTGTGTGCTCTCTATCACAAAATCAAATAAAATCTTAAAATTAAAAAAAAAAAGTCTTCTACTTTTATCCTAGGGTTGCAGCCTCAGCACTCCAAATATGGTCAGTACTCATGTGGCCCTGGGACAGTAAGCCCAGGCTACACACCTTGCCTGTGGATGCCTAGAACACACCCAGGGGCTTATCTGTTCTATTTCCTTTGTGACAAGGCATGGAGAGAAATCTCCGGAAGGAAGCAGGTCATTGGCTACTATGGGAAACGAAGAATTTAGTTATTTAGGGCATGTTCCTACAGTTTGATCCCATTCACAGCCATCAGGGACTAAATGTAAATGTCACTTCCTTATAGTGACTTTCTCAGCTCCCTAATCAAAAGGTCTCCCTATTTACCTTTCACAGCCGCCTGTACCTTTCCTCCATAGCACGTAACATGGCTTGCAATTAATTACATATTTGCGCAATTAACGGTTTACTATCTGCCTTCCCATGGGACCTGGGGTCCATGAGGGCAAGGGCTGTATCTGCTCGCTCACTGTGCCCAGTGTGGTGAATGGCACACAAACACCTGCAAACGCCATTGGTTCTTCTGCCCAACACTAGCTTTAGCAGCATCTCAGAACTTTTGATATGAAGCATTTGACTGTCATTTTATTTTAAATCAATTTTGTTTTAAAGATTTTATTTATTTATTTGACAGACAGAGATCACAAGTAGGCAGAGAGGCAGGCAGAGAGAGAGGAGGAAGCAGGCTGTCCGCAGAGCAGAGAGCCAGATGCGGGGCTTGGTCCCACGATCCTGGGATCATGACCTGAGCCGAAGGCGGTGGCTTTAACCCACTGAGCCACCCAGGCGCCCCTGTCATTTTAATTATTTCATAAC
This sequence comes from Taxidea taxus jeffersonii, assembly GCA_003697995.1. NCBI lineage: Eukaryota > Metazoa > Chordata > Mammalia > Carnivora > Mustelidae > Taxidea > Taxidea taxus. The sequence goes on along the minus strand of ML101963.1, from coordinate 2,489 downwards.
TTCTTCTTTATCTGTGGAATATTTAGAAGTGGGTTTTTTGTTTTCTACATGTATGGGGGTTTTAAAGCTTTATTTAGTTATCGATTGTTAATTCTACTACACTGTGTGAGAAAATAAGGAATTTTAAGAATCTGTGATCTGTTTTAACACGATCAGTTCTTATCATTGTTCCCTATGTGCCTGCAAATAATTTATATTTTCTCTGATTCAGGTGCAAGGGTCAACATAGACTTTATTAGATTCAATGGGTAATCGTGTTGGTTAAATCTTTTATAGATTCACTTTTTTTTTTTTTTTTTGGCCTGCTTGAGTAAGCAAGCAGTTTTAGAGACAGATGTGTTCTCTGGTGATGCCTTTAAATTATGTTAGTTCCCAAAGAGAACATAATTTGGTCTAGAGAAAAAGCAGTCTCTTCAGTTAATTAGGGCGAAGGTGAGGTCACCAAATAAAGGCCTGATACAAAATTCCGTGTGAGGTATCACCTATTAATAAAACAGGACTTTAAGGTTCAATTCCCCTTGTAGGGTTCTCAGAAAAGTCTTAGAATAGTGAGATCTTTTCCATTTTATTTCAATTCTTGGAAAAGTGAGCCTTGAAGGTGACAGAGGTACAGAAGAGAAGAGGAGAAAATAAGAAGGCAAGACGAGTGCCAGGAAGTCGGAAAGCAGCTTACTTACATACACCACTGAAAAGATCCCACTGTATCGCTTTGTTTTCACTCCAAACAGGTACTTCAACATGGAGGTGAAGACGTGCACAGCTGCCGCGGTGGTAAAGCCCCGGACCAGGGGCTCGGTGAGATATATGGCCACAAATCCGAACCTACAGACACCTAGGCAAAACTATTTTTTTTAAATGACAAAGAAACAAAGAAGTCACATGATAGAGCAGGAGGTGAAAAACCAACAGAAAACACACAAAAGTTCTTTCTGGACCACTTTCTTTTCTTTTTTTTTTTTTTAAAGATTTTACTTATTTGACAGACAGAGATCACAAGTAGGCAGAGAGGCAGGCAGAGAGAAAGGGAGAAGCAGGCTCCCCACTGAGCAGAGAGCCCGATGCGGAGCTCGATCCCAGGACCCTGGGATCATGACCTGAGCCAAAGGCAGAGGCTTTAACCCACTGAGCCAGCCATGTGCCCCCGGACCACTTTCTAACACTACAGTCTTGCCTCTGATGCAGTTAAGCAGGTCACAGATGAAACACAGGTTAGAGAAAACAGTGGAAGTTTGGGGGCCACTTGAAGCCTCACGGAGCACGGGGCACACTTGTACTTTCCCTGCTCCTCAGAACTGGGGGCACGCTGAGTCAATGTCACTTCCCCTTCCTTCCAAGCGGGTAAAAGAGGCCTTCTTCCCATTACTAATCAATCCTGTTTTAAACTTTTCTTGCTTTTGGAATCTCTAAAGGGCCCAACTGAGGCTTGCTAGCTCCTAATAAATGCGCGCTTCAGGAAGGCGTGCAGTGGGACTGGTATTCCTGCATTGAACCCTGGCTCTGGACCTCTGCTGGCTGGACCCTGCCCACCATGTAGACCAGCCACGAAGGCTCAATAGAGATTTATGAAATGGACAAATGAGAGCCCACTTCTCCATCTGTGAATATTACCTGGATGATTCCTGAAAGTAAGGTCACAGACATGGCGACTTTCACCCTCAAGGCGTCTCTTGCTTCTGTACCGTTAGTTGCATTTACTCCTCCTGGGATGACGATATCGTCTGGTACTAATCGAACAGCCACACCACCAATCATCAGGCTAATCACAGCAAATGGACCTGAAATAATGAAGCATTAGTTGAGGCAATCATTTCCAGTGAATCTCCTGTAGTTGTTGCCTATTCTCAAGGAGACACGGGTGAGGTTGATAAAATTGCCCTCCTCTCCGTCAGCCTTCTGCCCCCAGGTTATGTGTGAGCTGTGTATGTACAGATTATATTCTCTAAAAATGGCCACGATGATACCTTCCATCCCACAGACTCTTCTAGAACCTGGACATCCGCCCATGAAGAGTAGTCTGATTCCTCTCTCCTTGAATCTGGGTGGGCTTGTGACATGCTAATCACCCAAGGAATGCAGCAAAAGTGATACTGTGTGGCTTCTGAGGCTACATGACAGAAGGTGAGGGGGCTTCCATCTGACAGATGCAACACTTGGGTGTGCTGGGGCCCTGAGTGTGAGTATGCTCAATTAGGACACCGTGGAGAGAAGGATGGGGGGGAGGAGGGGAGGCAGGAGGGAGAGAGTAGCTGCTCCAGCTCCCCCTCTGACTCTCAACTACTTGAGCAAGAATGGTGAAAGTTGAGCCCTTCCCAAATCCTGACCCACAGGAACTGTGCAAGATAATCAAGCAAATATTTGAAGCTGCTACGTTTGGGGAGTATGTGTTACCCAGCACCAGACATCGGAAACCATGTGCGTGTGTGTTGGTGGCAGCCTCGTGCAGCACCAAGGCTGTTATGAAGTCCATATAAGTCTCACCCTAAATACAA
>ML101962.1:18825-90819 GCA_003697995.1 Taxidea taxus jeffersonii | reverse complement strand
CATCTCTCCAGCCTCTGCTTGGAGGCCCGGGAACGTGGGTGCCCCTGTGCGTGCCCACGAGGTGTTCTGGCATTCCAGATGGCCTCCCGACCCCATCCTCTTCCCATGACAGCTCCCCTGGAGCCATGGCTTAGCAACCCTGGTCTCCTTGTGTCTTTTAGCAGGTCTTACTGGCAAGGTTATTGGTGCATCTTCAACCAGGAGCGGTAGCGGATGTCTCTGGGCTTGGAAGCAGGCCCCTTATGATATGGCCTGGTATCGGGAAACTTGTATCAGAGCAGTGACTGTGGAACTGGCACTTTGATTTGGTGGGGGTCCTCGTTTTCCCGACGGCATTGACTTCCCCATGATTGTGTGCTCTTGAGCTACCCCATGGGCATGGAAGTCATGGGGTCGCTGCCAAAGACCCACTTGCCCCTGAGGCTTCCAGACACATCCCGGCGTGTCCTGTGGGCCCAGGAAGATATTGGACGTGAGACCCATGGTCTCAGAGGCCTCTGTGCCCTTCAGCAATGGGTTGTTGTGCAAGGCCTGGCCTTTCGCAGGTTTTCCCGGGCTGGAGGTTCCAGAGTCCCTGTCCCATACACCACACACCCAAGCTCTTTGGGACCCCGGCAGGCTGCTTCAGAAGAGCCCATGGTGTTTCCTTGTGCTCAGGAGAGAACAAGGTTCCACCGGGCCTCGGGGAGTAATCTGCGAGACCCAGGCCATTGCAGCCATTGTTTTTGAGCCTGTCACCTGAGACTTTCAGGCAGCCAGGACTGGGTCTTGAGGGAGCGGTGCCGCCTGGGTAATCAGTTTCCTCGTCCAGTGCGGCCAGTTGGCAGTCTGCTTTTCTGTAGCGGTGGATAGTGACCTGGCTTTCACTGCTCAGCCCTGGGCGAGCCCTGGGCCTGGGCAACTTTAGGCGTCCAGTGCATTGGCTCATGTCCTTGGATCATAGGCAGCTTCAGTTGTGGGTGATATCTGGTGATGTGGGCAAACTTGTTTGAAGTTGCCAGGGTTCAGATCCAAAGTCCGAGGATTTTCCAGTCTGTGCGAGGGCGTCTTCCTGGCCATATATTTTGGGGCTGCAACACTTTGCTTTGGGCCGCCACCCTTTGCTTTCGGCTTCAGTAGACATTATGGGAACCCTCACAAACCCTGTGTTCCAGGCCATGATCTGGACTTTTCTCAACCAGCCTAGGGTCCCACAGGAGCACCGATCTCCATTATTTTGGGATCCCCCAGAATAGGCTGCAGGTCCCCTATGCCCTGCTCCTTCTTTGCTAACCCTAGGCATGTGTGGGTCAGCCAAATGCCTGGCAAGCCTCAGCCAGGGCTTCGGGTATGAAATATCATGGCCACATGGCACATGCCACAGAGGAGTGCATTTGGACATTTCTCTCCTTAGACGCCATCCCCAAATTAAGATCTTGCCCTGATGACCAAGTCTTGCTTCTCCCATCCCCGGCTACATTTTCCATGTCTCAGGACCCCAGGGCATGATTTTGTCCTGATAGCACTCTCGGTAAGCAGGTTTTGGCTGGGCAGGGACATCATATGTTGATACCAACTTGTTTGTTCAATAATGAGGTCTCATATGGTCTCAAATGGTCTTCTGCTTCTGCTCTTCTGAGAAGCACTCTAAGAGCAAATGTAGCTGTGATTAGCCATCCTTGATGCATAATGATGATGAACATGTTTTCATGTGTTATATAGGCTTTTGCGTATCTTCTTTGGAGAAGTGTCAGTTCCTGTCTTCTGCCCGTTTTTTGATAAGATTATCTTTTTAAAATCTTTTCAGTGTTGGATTGAAGGAGTTCTTTATAGATCTTGGATATCAGTCCTTTGTACTGTCATTTGTGAATATCTTCTCTCATTCTGTGGGTCGCATCTTTGTTTTGCTGACTGTTTCCTTTGCTATGCAGAATATTTTAAACTTTTTTAATCCCCAAAAGTTCATTTTCACTTTTTTTTTCCTTTGCCTATCAAGACATATCTTGAAAGAAGTTACTGTGGCCGATGTCGAAGAGGTTACTGCATATGTTCTCCTCTAGGATTCTGATGGATTCTGCCCTCAAGTTGAGGTCTTTTATCCATTTCAAGTTTATCTTTGTGTATGGTGTAAGAGGATGGTCGAGTTTCATTCTTCTACACATAGCTGTCTGATTTTCCCAGCACCATTTGTTGAAGAAACTGTCTTTTCTCTAATGTATATTTTTTTCTGCTTTGTCGAAGATTATTTAACCATAGAGTTGAGGGTCCATATCTGGGCTCTCTACTCTGTTCCACTGGTCTATGTGTCTGTTTTTGTGCCGGTACCATGCTGTCTGTTGATCACAGCTTGTATTAAAGCTTGAAATCAGGCAATGTGATGCCTCCAGTTTTATTTTTCATTGTTGACATTTCCTTAGCAATTTGGGGTGTCTTCTGATTCCATATAAGTTGTAGGATTGTTTGCTCCAGCACTGTGAAAAATGCCGGTGGAATTTTGTTCAGAATAGCATTGAAAATATAGATTGCTCTAAGCAGTATAGATATTTTTAAAATGTTTATTTTTCCAATCCATGAGCATGGAATGGTGTTCCATCTTTTTGTGTCTTCTTCAATATCTTTCACGAGTGTCCTATAGTTCCTCAAGTACAGATCCTTTACCTCTTTGGTTAGGTTTATTCCCAGGCAACTTATGGTTCTTGGTGCTATAGTAAATGGAATCGATTCTCTAATTTCCCTTTCTGTATTTACATTGTTATTGTATTTAGGTTTATTTCCAGGCATCTTATGGTTCTTGGTGCTATAGTAAATGGAATCGATTCTCTAATTTCCCTTTCTGTATTTACACTGTTATTGTATAAGAAAGCAACTGATTTCTGTACATTGACTTTGTATCCTGCCACATTACTGAAATGCTAAATGGGTTCTGGTAGTTTGGGAGGGGAGTCTTTTGGGTTTTCCATATAAAGTATCATATCATCTGCGAAGAGAGAGAGAGTTTGATTTCTTCGTTGCCAATTTGAATGCCCTTTATTTCTCTTTGTTGTCTGGTTGCTGTTGCTAGAACTACTAATACTATGTTAAACAAGAGTGGTGAGAGTGGACATCCTTGTCCTGTTCCTGATCTCAAAGGGAAGGCAGTCAGCTTCTTACCATTGAGGATGATATTTGCTCTGGGTTTTTCACAGATAGATTTTATGAAGTTCAGGAATGTTCCCTCTATCCCTATACATTGGAGCATTTTAATCAAGAACAGATGCTGGATTTTGTCAAATGCTTTTTCTGCATCAATTGAGAGGACCATGTGGTTCTTCTCTCCTCTCTTATTGATCTGTTCTATCACATTGATTGATTTGCAAATGTTGAACCATCCTTGCTACCCAGGGATGAATCCCACCTGATCATGGTGGATAATCGTTTTAATGTGTTGTTGGATCCTATTTGCTAGGATCTTGTTGAGAATCTTAGCATCCATATTCATCAGTAATATTGGTCTGAAATTCTCCATTTTGGAGGGGTCTTTGCCCAGTTTGGAGATCAGGGTAATGCTGGCTTCATAAAAAGAGTCTGGAAGTTTTCCTTCTGCTTCAATTTTTGAAACAGCTTCAAGAGAATAGGTGTTATTTCTTCTTTGAATGTTTGGTAGAATTCCCCAGGGAATCCATCAGGTCCTGGGCTCTTGTTTTTTGGGAGGTTTTAGATCACGGCTTCAATCTCATTACTAGATATTGGTCTATTCAGGTTGTCAATTTCTCCCTGATTCAGTTTTGGAAGTTTATAGTTTTCCAGGAATACTTCCATTTCATCTAGGTTGCTTTACTTATCGGCACATAACTGTTGATAATAATTTCTGATGATTGTTTCTATTTCCTTGGTGTTAGTTGTGGTCTCTCCCTTTTCATTCAAAATTTTATTAATTTGGGCCTTCTCTCTTTTCTTTTGGATTAGTTTGGCCAATGGATTATTGATCTTATTGATTCTTTCCATAAACCAGCTTCTAATTTCATTGATGCCTTCTAATGTATCTCTAGATTCTATCTCATTGATCTCTGCTCTAATCTTGATTATTTCCCTTCTTCTGTGTGGAGTTGGCTTAATTTCTTGTTGGTTCTCCAGTTTATTAAGGTGTAGAGACAGCTGGTGTATTCTGGATTTTTTAATTTTTTTGAGGGAAGTTTGGATGGCTATGTATTTCCCCCTTAGGACCGCCATTGCTGTATCCCATAGGTTTTGAACTGAAGTGTCTTCATTCTCATTGGCTTCCATGAATTGTTTATGTTCTTCTTTGATTTCCTGGTTGATTCAAACATTCTTAAGCAAGGTGATCTTTAGCTTCCAGGTGTTTGAGTTCCTCCAAACTTTTCCTTGTGGTTGAGCTCCAGTTTCAAAACATTGTGATCTGAGAATATGCAGGGAATAATCTCAGTCTTTTGGTATCAGTTGAGCCCTGATTTGTGACCCAGTATGTGGTCTATTCTGGAGAAGGTTCCACGTGCACTCGAGAAGAATGTGTATTCTGTTGTTTTAAGGTGGAATGTTCTGTATATATCTATGAGGTCCATCTGGTCCAAAGTGTCATTCAATGCTCTTGTTTCTTTATTGATCTTCTGCTTGGATGATCTGCCTATTACTGAGAGTGGCATGTTAATGTCTCCTACTATTAATGTATCCATATCAATATGACTCTTTATCTTGATTAACAGTTTTCTTATGTAATTGGTTGCTCCCATATTGGGGGCATAAAGATTTACAATTGTTAGATCTTCTTGGTGGATAGACCCTTTAAGAATGATGTAGTGTCCTTCTGTATCTCTGACTACAGACTTTAGTTTAAAATCTAATTTATCTGATATGAGAATTGCTACCCCAGCCTTCTTTTGAGGCCCATTGGCATGAAATATGCTTCTCCATCCCTTCACTTTCAGTCTAAATCTCAAAAAAACACCAAAAGCCACCAAGGGGAGAGAAAACAAATGAACAACAACAACAAAAAAAAACAAAAAACCCTCCAGAGAACAAAAGCCTAAAAAACCGGTTTCCTCAGAGCCCACCCCCGTGATGGGGGCAGCAGGACTTAACTCTAGCAAGAGTCCCTGAAAACCCACATGGCAGGCCCCTCCCCCAGAAAGCCAACCTCCAAAAACTAAATAAATAAAAGACAAAGGGACAATCACCACTACTTCTTAGATACAACTTTTATTTTTAATTTGTTCCCACTGTTCTGGTTCATTTTTCATATATATATAGCTTTTTAACCTGTTTACCATCACAATGAGATGTCCAGCACATCTAATTCCAAAACCTTTTAACCTGACCTTCTGGATACACATACCTGTGTTTTTTCTATTTTTTTTAATTTATTTTATTTTAGTTTAATCTTTTTTTTAATATTCATATAGAGATAAGCTTCAAGGTAATCCCCTTTCTCCAATCAATGTTGCCCCTATAGGTAAACAAGTTTTTAATCCCCCTTTATCTTAGGAAAGTTGAGTCCTTTAACAAAGATATCAAGATACATCCAGGAAGAATCAAAATAAAGTTCCTCACCCACACTGAGAATTTATAACCACTCTCCCATCTTTTTCTTCTGCCAGTCTTTTAGTGTATTTGTTTTTGTCCTGGTAGTATATAAATCTTATACTTGGGGTTCTTTTTGATGAGGTTCTTTTTTTGTTTTTATTTATTTATTTTTTTCTCTTGTCATTTACTTTTTTTGGTCTTTCTGTTTGCTGTTTTTGTTTGTATACTTCATAAATATTACCTTGGGACCCATTTGGGCTGGAACTTCTTTATTTTATCAGTCTTTTTTTCCTGTCTCTCTCTCCTCTTTTTTTCTTTTTTCTTTCTTTTGGGTGGGGACTCTTGATTGCTCAGAAGGATTCCAGGGTGCACCTTGCCTACACCACGGTCGATACATTCAGCAACACATCCGTTCAGCCATCTCTCACTAAAATGACTAAGAGGAAGAATGCCCAACAGAAGAAAAATTCAGAGACTGGGCCTTCTTCATCAGAGCTATTGGATATGGACATAGACAGTATGTCAGAAAGGGAATTCAGGCTAAAAATTATCCAGGCAATAGCTAGGTTGGAGAAATCCATGGATGACAAAATGGAATCCATAAGGGGAGAAGTGAAAGCCACCAGGGATGATGTCCACAATGTTCTCAATGAGTTACAATCTAATCTAAATTCTCTAAAATCTAGGGAAACTGAGGCAGAAGATAGAATTAGTGATCTGGAGGACAAACAGATAGAGAAAAAGGAACACTGGAGCCAAAGTTCATGTACTAGAGACAGAAAGATCTCCCCCCAAGATAATAGAATGTAGAAAGACCTCAAGACACCTGATAGTGAAAATGATGAATCATAATTGTAGACAGGAGCACCTGAAAGCAGCTAGGACAAGGAAATTCCTTTCATACAGAGGAAAGCCCATCAGAATAATGTCAGACCTATCCACAGAAACTTGGCAAACCAGAAAGGGCAGGCAAGATGTATTCAGGGCACTAAATGAGAAGAACATGCAGCCAAGAACACATTATCTGGCAAGATTGACATTCAAAATGGATGGAGAGATAAAGAGTTTCCAAGTCCAGCAAAGTTTAAAAGAGTATGCGACCACCAAGCCAATACTGAAGGAAATATTAAGGGGGGCTCTATATAAGAGGAAAAATCCTAAGAATATTATTGAACAGAAATATATGGAAAGAATCTATAGAAACAAAGACTTCACAAGTAACACAAAGTCAATAAAAACGTATCTCTCGATAATCACTCTCAACGTGAATGTCCTAAATGTGCCCATAAAATGACACGGGGTTGCAGATTGGATAAAACGACAGGACCCATCCATCTGTTGTCTACAAGAGACCCATTTCGAACCTAAGGATACACCCAGACTGAAAGTGAAGGGATGGAGAAGCATCTTTCATGCCAATGGGCCTCAAAAGAAGGCTGGGATAGCGATTCTCATATCAAATAAATTAGATTTTAAACTAAAGTCTGTAGTCAGAGATACAGAAGGACACTACATCATTCTTAAAGGGTCTATCCACCAAGAAGATCTAACAATTGTAAATCTTTATGCCCCCAATATGGGAGCAACCAATTACATAAGAAAACTGTTAATCAAGATAAAGAGTCATATTGATATGGATACATTAATAGTAGGAGACATTAACATGCCACTCTCAGTAATAGGCAGATCATCCAAGCAGAAGATCAATAAAGAAACAAGAGCATTGAATGACACTTTGGACCAGATGGACCTCATAGATATATACAGAACATTCCACCTTAAAACAACAGAATACACATTCTTCTCGAGTGCACGTGGAACCTTCTCCAGAATAGACCACATACTGGGTCACAAATCAGGGCTCAACTGATACCAAAAGACTGAGATTATTCCCTGCATATTCTCAGATCACAATGTTTTGAAACTGGAGCTCAACCACAAGGAAAAGTTTGGAGGAACTCAAACACCTGGAAGCTAAAGATCACCTTGCTTAAGAATGTTTGAATCAACCAGGAAATCAAAGAAGAACATAAACAATTCATGGAAGCCAATGAGAATGAAGACACTTCAGTTCAAAACCTATGGGATACAGCAATGGCGGTCCTAAGGGGGAAATACATAGCCATCCAAACTTCCCTCAAAAAAATTAAAAAATCCAGAATACACCAGCTGTCTCTACACCTTAATAAACTGGAGAACCAACAAGAAATTAAGCCAACTCCACACAGAAGAAGGGAAATAATCAAGATTAGAGCAGAGATCAATGAGATAGAATCTAGAGATACATTAGAAGGCATCAATGAAATTAGAAGCTGGTTTATGGAAAGAATCAATAAGATCAATAATCCATTGGCCAAACTAATCCAAAAGAAAAGAGAGAAGGCCCAAATTAATAAAATTTTGAATGAAAAGGGAGAGACCACAACTAACACCAAGGAAATAGAAACAATCATCAGAAATTATTATCAACAGTTATGTGCCGATAAGTAAAGCAACCTAGATGAAATGGAAGTATTCCTGGAAAACTATAAACTTCCAAAACTGAATCAGGGAGAAATTGACAACCTGAATAGACCAATATCTAGTAATGAGATTGAAGCCGTGATCTAAAACCTCCCAAAAAACAAGAGCCCAGGACCTGATGGATTCCCTGGGGAATTCTACCAAACATTCAAAGAAGAAATAACACCTATTCTCTTGAAGCTGTTTCAAAAATTGAAGCAGAAGGAAAACTTCCAGACTCTTTTTATGAAGCCAGCATTACCCTGATCCCCAAACCGGGCAAAGACCCCACCAAAAAGATTTTCAGACCAATATTACTGATGAATATGGATGCTAAGATTCTCAACAAGATCCTAGCAAATAGGATCCAACAGCACATTAAAACGATTATCTACCATGATCAGGTGAGATTCATCCTTGGGTGGCAAGGATGGTTCAACATTTGCAAATCAATCAATGTGATAGAGCAAATCAATAAGGGAGGAGAGAAGAACCCATATGGTCCTGTCAAAAAGCATTTGACAAAATCCAGCATCTGTTCTTGATTAAAATGCTCCAATGTATAGGGATAGAGGGAACATTCCTGAACTTCATAAAATCTATCTGTGAAAAACCCAGAGCAAATATCATCCTCAATGGTAAAAAGCTGACTGCCTTCCCTTTGAGATCAGGAACACGACAAGGATGCCCACTCTCACCATTCTTGTTCAACATAGTGTTAGTAGTCCCAGCAACAGCAATCAGACAACAAAGAGAAATAAAAGGCATTCAAATTGGCAATGAAAAAGTCAAACTCTCTGTCTTCACAGATGGTATGACAGTTTATATGGAAAACCCAAAAGGTTCCACCCTCAAACTACTAGAACTCATACAGCAATTCAGTAATGTGGCAGGATACAAAGTCAATGTTGTATCCTGTTTCAAACAGAAATCAGTTGCTATCTTATACACAAACAATGAAAACACAGAAAGGGAAATTAGAGAATCAATTCCATTTACTATAGCACCAAGAACCATAAGATGCCTGGGAGTAAACCTAACCAAAGAGGTAAAGGTTCTATACTTGAGGAACTACAGAACACTCATGAAAGAAATCAAAGAAGACACAAAAAGATGGAAGACCATTCCATGCTCTTGGATTGGAAGAATAAACATGGTTAAAATGTTTATACTGCCTAGAGAAATCTATACTTTCAATGCCACCCAATCAAAATTCCACCAGTATTTTTCAAAGAGTTGGAGAAAATAATCCTAAAATTTATGTGGAATTAGAAGAGACACCGTATTCTAAGGAAATGTTGAAAAAGAAAAATAAACTGGAGGTATCACGTTACCTGATTTCAAGCTTTACTACAAAGCTGCAATCACCAAGACAGCATGATACTGGCATAAAAACAGACACACAGACAGTGGAACAGAGTAGAGAGCCCAGATATGTACCCTCAACTCTATGGTCAAATAATCTTCAGCAAAGCAGAAAAAAATATACAGTGGAAAAAAGATAGTCTCTTCCACAAATGATGCTGGGAAATTGGACAGCTATATGTAGAAGAATGAAACTTGACCACTCTCTTACACCATACACAAAGATGAACTCAAAATGGATAAAAGACCTCAACGTGAGGCAGGAATCCATCAGAATCATAGAGGAGAACATAGGCAGTAACTTCTTCAATATCAGCCTTAGCAACTTCTTTCAAGATATGTCTCCAAAGGCAAAGGAAACAAAAGTGAAAATGAAGTTTTGGGATTTCAAGATCAAAAGCTTCTGCACAGCAAAGGAAACAGTCAACAAAACAAAGCGGCAGCCCATGGGATGGGAGAAGATATTTGCAAATGACAGTACAGACAAGAGGCTGATATCCAGGATCTATTAAAAAACTTCTCAAACTCAACCCACACAAAACAGATAATCATATCAAAAAATGGGCAGAAGACATGAACAGACACTCCTCCAATGAAGACATACAAATGGCTATTAGACACATAAAAAAATGTTCATCAGCATTAGCCATCAGGGAGATTCAAATTAAAACCACATCGAGATACCAACTTACATCAGTTAGAATGGCCAAAATTAACAAGACAGTAAACAACATGTGTTGGAGAAGATGTGGAGAAAGGGGAACCCTCTTACACTGTTGGTGGGAATGCAAGTTGATGCAGCCAATTTGGAGAACAGTGTGGAGATTCCTTAAGAAATTAAAAATAGAGCTTGCCTATGACCCTGCTATTGCACTACTGGGTATTTACCCCAAAGATACAGATGTAGTGAAAAGATGGGCCATCTGTACCCCAATGTCCATAGCAGCAATGTTCAAGGTCGCCAAACTGTGGAAAGAACCAGGATGCCCTTCAACGGACCAATGGATAAGGAGGATGTGGTCCATATACACTATGGAGTATTATGCCTCCGCCAGAAAGAATGAATACCCAACTTTTGTATCAATATGGACAGGAGTGGAAGAAATTATGTGAGGGAAATAAGTCAAGCAGAAATAGTCAATTATCATATAATTTCACTTATTTGTGGAGCATAAGAAATAACACAGAGGACATGGGAAGATGGAGAGGAGAAGGGAGTTGAGGGAAATTGGAGGGGGAGATGAACCATGAGACTGTGGACTCTGAAAATCAATCTGAGGGTTTTGAAGGGGCAGTGGGTGGGAGGTTGGGTGAGCCTGGTGGTGGGTATTATGGAGGGCACGTATTGCATGGAGCACTGGGTGTGGTGCATAAACAATGAATTCTGTTACACTGAAAAGAAATTTAAAAATAAAAAATTTAAACTATAATCTTAAAAAAAGTTGTGCTCAGGGCTCCTGTGTGGCTCAGTTGATTAAATAACTTTTTTCAGCTCAGGTCATGATCCTGGGGTCCTGGGATTGAGACCAGCATCAGGCTCCCTGATTGGCAGGGAGTCTGCCTCTCCCTCTCCCTCTCTTCCTGCATTCTCATGCTCTCTCTCAAATAAATAAATAAAATCTTAAAAAAATAAATTTCCTCTAAAAATAAATAAAGATATATAAAAGTTATGCTCAATAGAATTAGGCTAGGATTAAATGACAATTCTGGGACAGATAATAGTAACTCTATTTCCCTTCTAGGTGAATTTTATCTTGAACTTTAGATAATAAAATTTCATAAATAACTTGTTTGCCAAACCTTCTCAATGTACCTATAAATAAACAAAAACTTCTTATTCTTTAATCTTTGTTCCAGTTTTCTGTAGTTTCTAATAGCATGGCATATTCAGATCTCATTTCTTAGCTCTTTTTACCTCATTTTTTGTTTCAGTAAGACTTGACTCCAAGAAATATAATATTCCATTATAAGAGATCAGTGGCTTCTTTTTAAAATTTTTAATTTTTTAAATTTATTTTCAGTGTACCAGAATTCAATGTTTATGCACCACACCCAGTGCTCCATGCAATACATGTGCCCCATAATACCCATCACCAGGCTCACCCACCTTCCCACCCCCCACCCTTTCAAACACATCATCTCATATAAACATTGAACTAGTGAAGATTTACACGTAAGGAAGTTTTATTCATTCAGAAAAACTGAATGTCAATATTTTTCTTTTCTTCTTGATGTAATCCCCTTGGCAAAATATTTACTTTTTATATGAACTTCAAATATTGAATGTCAAACAATTGTTTGATTTTCTGTTACCTAGTCCAAAATGCAATATTCATTTAGGTGTAAATAAATGTCTAGAAAAATTTTTTTGCTCTTTTATTATGGGATTCTAATGTTGATTTTGATCGCTGATAAACTTTCCCTAACTGCAATACTGTGCTAATAGAGGAGAATGTGAGATTCAGTAATGTGCCTTGCCTATTAATAATTTGATGACCAAATTGATGACTTATAAAACTTAAATTGGATAATTTGATGACTAAATTTTATCTGATGAGTATCATGTGACCCCATTATTTTCAGAATAATACAAATGTATGCCGCAAATGATGACAGTTGTTCCTGACATGAACTTAGAAATTGCTAAGTTCACCAATTCAGTCATCATGAACCACTTTATGGGTTCTTCTCAGTGAGTGAATGGCCTAGTTGATGACATCTTCTTCAAAAATGTGTATTGTTTACTGATATTTCATTTAAATAATGAAACATTTTTCATCATGTTTACTCTCTCTATGGTATGATATGTAATATTACAAGGTATCCAATGTCAAGAAAACTGTATGGTTCATCTTAATGTTGATGAATCAATTATTTAGAGCCTTAGTAATGTATCTTTGTGAGGGTATAAACCATCTCTCCACTAATAAATAGTATTATAAGCCATATATGCACATATTTCTGATTTTGAACTGCTGTCCTACCTCTGTCTTCCTAGATAAGGACTATTGAGGAAGAGCATTCTTTGGCATGTTAAACTGAGACAAGTGCTACCAACCAAGTATAATATAGTGAATCTAAGTGGTCTCCTGTCCCTTTTATTTCTTTTCAGTGTTCCAGAATTCATTTTTTATGCACCACACCCAGTGCTCCATGCAATACGTGCCCTCCATAATACCCAACACCAGGCTCACCCAATCCCCACTTCCCTCCCCTCCAAAACCCTCGGTTTGTTCCAAAACCCACAGTCTCTCATGCTTCATTTCCCCCTCCAATTTCCCTCAACTCACTTCTTCTCTCCATCTGCCCATGTCCTCCATGTATTTCTTATGCTCCACAAATAAGCGAAACCATATGATAATTGATTTTCTCTGCTTGACTTATTTCACTCAGCATAATTTCCTCCAGTCCTGTCCATGCTGATAGAAAAGTCTCCTGTCCCTTTTGAACCACAGTTTAAGGATGCCGTTCTGGTGTTTACAAGACAAAGTGGATGTATATGTGAACAGTGTCTTCAGGAGATGTAGTGATGTAAAAATTGTGCTCAGTAGTATTATGCCAAGTCCCAAAGAAAGTGACAATCCTTGCAATAAGGTGTAAGCAGAAATTAAATTTTTCTGGGCTATTCTATTTGGGGATTTGTAGAAAGAAACCCTTCTGGGAAATATTATCTATCTTTATCTGTTTCCAAGAGAAGTTTTTTTTTTCTTGTAATTATTTATTTATTTATTTATTTATTTATTTATTTAATTTATTTAAGCTTTATTTAAACATATAATGTAACCCCACCACCCTCTCCCAACCCCTTTCCCCCCACCCCCCTCAGTTTGTTTTATGACATTAAGAGTCTCTTTTGGTTTGTCTCCCTCCCAATGTCCACAATAGCCAGGTTATGGAAAGAACCTAGATGTCCATCAACAGATGAATGGATAAAGAAGATGTGGTATATATATACAATGGAATACTATGCAGCCATCAAAAGAAATGAAATCTTACCATTTGCGACGACATGGATGGAACTAGAGCGTATTATGCTTAGCGAAATAAGTCAACTGGAGAAAGACAACTATCGCATGATCTCCCTGATATGAGGAAGTGGAGATGCAATGGGGGTGGGAGTTAAGGTGGTAGGAAAAGTAAAAATCCAAGAGAAGTTTTTAAAATGATTTTTGTATCCTGATTTAGTGTCTTTATTCTTAATATTTGTACATTGTTAAAGTTGATATCTTTGTTTGTTTTTTTCCTCAACATGGACTTCAGAATATCCAAACAGCAAGAGATGTGCCAATATATGGAAAAGACGTAAGTTCTACTTTTGGTGATTAAAAAATTTCAAAAAGGTTATTTGACTAGTGAAGTCTGTCCTTTAAAATAATTAAACACACTCCTTCATGAAAAATAAGTAAGTAATACTTATTCTTTCCAATGAGTGACTTACTTGCTAAATAGGATCCTCATTAAGGACCTACTTTTAAATCCTAAACATGTTTTAGAGATGTAAAGTTTTGTAATTATTATAATCATTTCTTTAGTAAAATATTCATTTGCTATAAATGTGCGAATAAATGACTTATTTATATTATTCTATTTTTAATTTAAACTTGATTTTATTTTTTCAGTGTTCCAAGACTCATTGTTTATACATCACATTATTCTATTTTTTGGTTGCTATGGTGTTACAACATTTGTGGATCATTCAGATACTAATCATACCTGAAAGATTTTTGGCAATTATGGGAAATAGCTTGTGATTCATGTGCAGGTTGCCTTTGATTCGTGAAATTGAATACAGTTGCAGGAGGCCTGAAATCTTGTATCCATATTCTGAGTGTCATGTGGTTGTATTACATTAATTATAAAAGAAGGTATATGCTATGTATGATGCCAGTTGTTACTGATATTGATCCATGTATATTTAATGAAGGGATGGTAACAAGAAGCTTTTGTTTTTTTTCCAGGTAATAAGTTCTTCTCCAATCGCCAATATAAACCTATATTCTTGGTTCTTTTTTTTTTTATTTTTATTATGTTTTGTTAGTCACCATACAGTATATCATGTTTTTAATGTAGTGTTCCATGATTAATTATTTGCTTATAGCGCCCAGTTCTGCATGCAATATGTGCCCTCCTTAATCCCCATCACCAAGCTAACCCATCCCCCTACCCCTCTGAAACGCTCAGATTATTTCCCAGAGTTCATGGTCTCTCATGATTCATCTCCCTCTCTGATACCCCCCTTCTTTTCCCCCTTCCTTCCCCTAATGTCCTCTATGCTATTCCTTATGTTCCATATATAAGTGAAGCCATATGATAACTGACTTTCTCTGCCTGACTTATTTCACGTAGCATAATCTCCTCCAGTCCCATCCAAGCTGATGCAAAAGTTGTGTATTAATCCTTTCTGATGGCTGAGTAATATTCCATTGTGTATATGGATCTGTGATCTTCTTTATCCATTCGT
The DNA here is from genome assembly GCA_003697995.1 of Taxidea taxus jeffersonii. Taxonomy (NCBI): domain Eukaryota; kingdom Metazoa; phylum Chordata; class Mammalia; order Carnivora; family Mustelidae; genus Taxidea; species Taxidea taxus. The sequence continues at coordinate 75,995 of ML101962.1, read as the reverse complement.
CCGTTGAAGGGCATCTTGGTTCTTTCCACATTTTGGCTATTGTGGACATCACTGCTATGAACATTGGCATACATATGGCCCTTATTTTTACTACATCTGTATCTTTGGGGTAAATACCCAGTAGTGCAACTGAAGGGTCAAAGAGTAGCTCTATTTTTAATTTTTTGAGGAACCTCTGCACTGTTTTCCAAAATGGCTGCACTAACTTGCATTCCCACCGACAGTGTAAGAGGGTTCCCCTTTCTCCACATCCTCTCCAACATTTGTTGTTTCTTGGTTTGTCAATTTTTGCCATTCTAACTAGTATAATGTCATATCTCACTGTGATTTTCCCTGGTGGTTTGAATTTCCCTAATGGTTAATGATGTTGAATATTTTTTCATGTGTCTGTTAGCCATTTGTGTCTTCATTGGAGAAGTGTCTGTTCACGTCTTCTGCCCATTTTTGAACTCAATTATTTGTTTTTGGGGCGTTGCGTTTGAGAAGTTCTTTATAGATCTTGGACACCAGCCCTTTATCTCTAGTGTCATTTGCAAATATCTTCTCCCATTCCATGGCTTGACTCTTTGTTTTGTTGACTGTTTCCTTTACTGTGCAGAAGCCTTTTTAATTTTTTTAAATTTTATTTTATTTTTTCAGTGTTCCAGGATTCATTGTTTATGCACCACACCCAGTGCTCCATACAGTACGTGCCCTCCTTAATACCCAGCACCAGGCTCATCCACCCCCAAACCCCTCCCTTCCAAAACCCTTAGTTCTCAGAGTCCATAATCTCTCATGCTTTATCTCCCTGTCTGATTTCCCCCAATTCACTTTTCCTTTGCTTATCCTAATATCCTCCATGTTATTTCTTATGCTCCACAAGTAAGTGAAACCATATGATAATTGACTCTCTCTCCTTGACTTATTTCACTTAGTATAATCTCTTTTCATCCCATCCATGTTGATACAAAAGTTGAGTATTCATCCTTTCTGATGGAGGCATAATACTCATAGTATATATGGACCATATCTTCTTTATCCATTCATCCATTGAAGGGCATCTTGGTTCTTTCCTCAGTTTGGTGACTGTGACCATTGCTGCTATGAACATTGGGGTACAGAGGGCCCTTCTTTTCACTACATCTGTATTTGGGGGTAAATAGCCAGTAGTGCATTTGCAGGGTCATAGGGAAGCTCTGTTTTTAATTTCTTAAGGAATCTCCACACTGTTTTCCAAAGTAGCTGCCCCAACTTGCATTCCCACCAACAGTCTAAGAAGTTTCCCCTTTCTCCATATCCTCTCCAACACATGTTGTTTACTGTCTTGTTAATTTTGGCCATTCTAACTGGTGTAAGGTGGTATCTCAATGTGGTTTTAATTTTAATCTCCCAGATGGCTAATGGTGATGAATATTTTTCATGTGTCTGCTAGCCATTTGTATGTCTTCTTTGGAGACGTGTCTCTTCATGTCTTCTGCCCATTTTTTGATTATCTGTTTTGTGAATAACGAGTTTGAGGAGTTCTTTATAGATCTTGGATGTCAGCCCTTTGTTTGTACTACCCTTTCTGAATATCTTCTCCTGTTCTGTGCATTGCCTCCTAGTTTGGTTGACTGTTACCTTTGTTATATAGAAGAATTTTTATCTTGATGAAGTCTCAAAAGTTCATTTTCTATGCCCCCAACATGGAAGCAGCCAACTACATAAGCCAACTGATAAATAATATATAGTGTCATATTGATATGAATACGTTAATTGTAGGGGATCTGGGAAATAACTTTTATAGTATACCATCTGCCTATCCTTATAAGTACATCTATATTTTTCTTTGTGTGCATGCTATATTCATAAATCTTAAATATTATCTTGACTCCAGATATTTCGCTATCTTGAGGAATTTTATTTGAATAGTAGCACCTTCTTAGTGTATCTTAAGTAGCTAACCAATAATAATTGTTGCTAATTTATTCTTTTGATGGATGTAGTGGTTAATATTTTATATGTATTAATCAGATGTATTTATTATATCCATTTCTCATTTTCAATTATTTGTTGTTAATATCTGTTGCTCTTGCAAATAATAGTGCATTAAACCGAATTCAGATATTGGGAAGTCAGCCAGATCAGGAAAATGACAAAAGTATTCTTTTGGTAGGATATTTTTGTGACTTCAAAGGAAATCTATTTTGGAAAATAGTAATGAAGAATAGGGTTTGTGGTTTTTTAAAAAAATATTTTATTTATTTATTTGTCAGAGAGCGACACAACAAGAGAAGAAACACAGCAGAGGGAGTAGGAGAGGGAGAAGCAGGCTCCCCACAGATCAGGGAGCCCAATGTGGGGCTTGATCCCAGGACTCTGGGATCGTGACCTGAGCCGAAGGCAGATGCTTAATGATTGAGCCACCCAGGTGTCCCGGAATGGGTGTTTTTTTTAAATCTATATATTTGCAGCATTTATTGATTAATGAAGGCAAGTCATAGAATAGATTTGGTTTGTATATGTGTACAAATACATACATTGAAATGAAGTTGCTCCTAATAAAATAAAATAGAGAATGATATAGGGTAATGATTCCATACTTTAAATATGGACATATATATTCTCTCCAGGGACTACAGATTAATCAAATGAAAGTAATATCACATGGTCAGATAGATCCTAGCATAATTTAATAATTTTAAGTGATATAATCCAACTTCACATTTAACTCCTGATTTTTTCCTATCTTATTGAATAAATATATCAGAATTAAAAACTCCCCCACTGCAATATCACTTTTTTGTATCACTCTAAAGAGAAAGATTCTGGGAAGCTTCTGGAGTTACCATTATGACCAGATTTACTAAAGTAAAGCTAAAAGTTCACCTGTGCTGTTTTTCACTGTAAGCTAAATGCAAGTAGTAAATTGTGGAGAATTGAGAACATTAGTGTGGTGTATGGGATGTTTATTGGTTGTGCTGATTCTGTTTGGATCAAGAATACGTATAAGCATCTGGAGTTGCTGATGTCCAGCTGAATGGTCTTCCACAAGACAAATAAGGCTCGTGTAAGGTGGTATCTCATTATAAACTAATGATGTACTATACCTTGGCTAATTGAATTTAAATTTTAAAAGCATAAAATAAAAAAATAAAATAAAATAAACTTGTGGCAATGTTGCACAATATGGCATTTACTAGAAACCATTGAGTTGTATACTTTAAATGGGTGAATTACATGTGCATAATGCAAAAAAAGAAAAAAGAAAGAAAAGGGGCACCTGGGTGGCTCAGTTGGTTAAGAAACTGCCTTCGGCTCAGGTCACGATCCCGGAGTCCTGGGATCGAGTCCCACATCGGGCTCCCGGCTCCATGGGGAGTCTGCTTCTCCCTCTGACATCCCCTCTCATGCTGTCTCACTCTCTCTCTCTCAAAAAAAAAAAAAAAGAAAAGAAAAGAAAAAGAAAGAAAGACAGGGCACCTGGGTGGCTCAGCTGGTTAAGCAACTGCTTTTGGCTCAGGTGATGATCCTAGGGTCCTGGGATCGAGTCCCACATCAGTCTCTCTTCTCAGCAGGGAGTTTGTTTCTTCCACTGGCCTCTCTCCTCTCATGTTCTCACTCTCTCTCATTCTCTCTCTCTCTCTTAAATAAATAAATGAATAAAATCTTAAAAAAAAATAAGACTCGGGACACCTGGGTGGCTCAGTTGGTTAAGCGGCTGCCTTCGGCTCAGGTCATGATCCCAGCGTCCTGGGATCGAGTCCCACATCGGGCTCCTTGCTCGGCAGGGAGCCTGCTTCTCCCTCTGCCTCTCTGCCTGTGCTCACTCTCTCTCTCTAACTAATAAAAAAATAAAATCTTAAAAAAAAAAAGACTCACTTTTAGTACTGTTCAATTGATGAGGTCATCAAAAATCCTCAAAATAAATCTCATAATACCCCTTCATAATACTCCTCAGTCTCACAACACCCCTACTATGTTCTTTTCTTTTTTCACATCACAGGGTATTTTTAACATCACGAGGTATTTTCATTCTTTACTGGGTGAAATACAGCGTTAGAATTTCACATTTTAGAGATAACTGTTATATACTTATTTGAATAGATCAGCAGAGAGAATTATTGGCCATTTGCAAAGTAAAGCACTCAGAGAAGAAACAAATAAATAAGTGACATGACATAAATGACAAAGGATCAAGCAAATGTGATGTTTGTGGCAAAAGATGTCTGTATGATTAATTAAAATAGAACTAATGTTATGCATTATTTTTGATTAATTTAATGCATTGTCTTACCGGATCCTTTTTTTTTTTTTTTTGTAATGTTTTGCAGGTCAAAAGCTAGAACAGGTTACTGGTTTTTGGGTTTTTCTCAAGTGAACAAGTTACTTTCAGGGAAGAAAGGTGAGTGGCTATTCTGGTGTTTTTGAAATTATGACATTTTATTACTAGTGATATCAGTGTTTCAAAGTCATGAGTTCATTCTTTCAGAAGCTTGAGAAAGAATTTTATGATAGATATTTTTCTCAGTGAGTGTCCCTACATGGAACAAAGAATCCTCATTATTTATTCCTTTTTAAAAATATATTTTTAGGGGCACCTGGGTGGCTCAGTCATTAAGCATCTGCCTTTGGCTCAGGTCATGATCCCAGGGTCCTGGAATTGAGCCCCACATCAGGCTTCCTTCTCAGCAGAAAGCCTGATTTCCTTCTCTCATTCCCTCTGCTTGTGTTCCTGCTCTCATTATCTTTCTCACTCTCTGTCAAATAAATGAATAAAATATTTTAAAAAATTTAAGTATCTTTTAAAAATAACCTGAATAACTTGGGTAATTATTTCCATATTTCTTTTTTTCACAATTTTATATTGAATGAAAATAATCTTGTAGCGAGATTCAACTGTGCTAATACTGATTTTTAAAATCTTTATCTAAAATATTCACAACATATATGCTTCCACTTATGCTATAATCACACTTTTTACTATTGTTGGTACCTCCTTTGTTCTTTATAATTTTTGTTGTTTAAAGGATTTTTTAAAAATATTCCCAATAGGTCTTACTTAATTTTATTAGAATAATCAAAAGTAGCATTTTTAATACTATATATATGGGTCCCATTGGTCAGGTACTAAATAAAATAGCTACTATATATTTGTTGTTCTTTATTCAAACCTGTACAACATAAGCCTGGCTATGGAAATGCTTATTTGTTGGGAGGGTGCTTGTCTGGATCAATGATGAGCACAATTGTCTGAGGATGCTGAGGGACTCATTCCAGATGTCAATCTGAGGTCCAGATGAGTTACCCTCTACTAGGACAAATAAGACTCTCAGGGCCTGGCTGTCTTTAATAACCCCTCAGTGACAACATAATAGCACTGTTAGCACACTTTCTCTTTTTTCCGAAACAGGGCATTTATGTCTTATTTTATAAGTCACTATGATCAGTGATCCAAGACTTGCTTCATTTTACTTACTTTGAACAAAAGTTGTAGAAAGATAATTATATAGAGAAAATATGTTCTTGAGTAAAAAACAAGAAAATACTGATTGAATTAAGGAAAGAAGCAACTGTAATGGGTACTGAAATTCTCATTTGGGCTAAAAGAAGAAAAGATTATATGTCTATATCAAATAATGACAATGGAACCAATTTTAGTTTTTTGTTAACTTTACTGCTGAAAATTTTCTGATACTCTGCCTTTGTTTTTTCTGTCATGTTTTGCTGAGGTAGAAGGACTAGGATCAGGGGTTTGACTTCAGAGAATAGAGGTGAGTAACTAAACAAAGAACCCTTGAAGATCATATGTGTATGTTATAGTCTGTGTCATCAGGTCTTGAGGTCTCTATGTTCATCTTTTCAGAAACTTATTCAAGAATATTTTTATAATGTATCTTTTCCCTCATTGAGACATTCGTCAAGGTTACCTACATTATTGTATCCTTATAATTGGTTCTTTCATTTTAATCATTTTATGCTTTGATGGAAAGATATAGAACATTAGAAAAAAATTTTAGCAGTTTCATATTGGATCAAAATTATTATAGTGAAATCCAAATATGTCCAAATGTTATGATTCCTCCATCTGCTTAATTATTGAAATTTAAGAATAGAGACTCTCTGATTTATAAGGTTTTTGTGGCCACATTGCATTATACTTCTGCTTCTACTTTAATATTTGGGGATTGACATGAATTGTTTCTCATTTTTGCAACATGGGAAGTTGTATGTGAAATTTTGTTAGATCTCTTTAAGACCATCAAGTTTTTATATGATTAAGGTTGCAATAATTCTTTAGAAACACAAAACAGTTCAATTTTAAATACTGCTCTAGGCCTTTAAAAAGGATATTATGTTAGAGCTATTAAATGGAGAGATACAAAAATATCATACCATTATTATTTTTTACTAAAACTTGAAATACACATCCCTAAGAAAAGTGGTTTATATATTTCCTGGAAAGCTTTGTTGAAAATTTTGTTACCTGGGACCTCGTGGTGCCTTAAGTGCCTTAAGCATAGGCAAAATTTTTTCTTGACAAAGTTCTATCACAACTCTTATGAGGTAGAGCTTATTTTTGTAGCCATTTATTATAATTTTAGAATTTATAGTGATTATCTAGAACCATAGAAGGTAATTCTTAAGAACTGAGCAACTATGTATTGCATGGAGCACTGGGTGTGGTGCATAAACAATGAATCTTGGAACACTGAAAATTTTAAATTAAATCAAAAAATAAATAAATGAAAGAAATGGTCACAGATCAAAGAAGAAATTAGTTCTGCCAGATATTAAAATGAACTCTAGAACCTCAATCATTAACAACCTTTGAACAGGCATACAGATAGCAGGAACAATAGGGCCTGTTTTTATCTAAAAACCCTATTCTTACAAGACTCTACTTGTATATTTGTTACTATTTGTAGATTCACAGATTTATGGAGTTGGTGATACTGTCTCAATCCAAACAGTGTAACAGCACATTGATGCATAATATCTATGCAGTATCCATATTATGATGCTATATTATAGGACTCAGAGATAGAAGAAAAATATAGCTAACACAAAAGAATCTTCTTTTATGACTAGCTCTTTGTCCTAAAGGCAACTATTCTGAAAATGTATTTCACCTTTTCCCTCATATTTTCTTTATAAAAAATGCAATTATATAGTTTTGCTTTCTTTGTGACTGCATCATTTACTCAAGATTCTTACTAGTCAGATGAACATTTTATTTGAAACATCAAATTAATTACTGTAAGTTCTTTAGTAATATTTTTGTATGTCTTTTAGCTATTAATATTTTGTGTTATCTCTCACTCTTGATTAATCTTGATAAGAGGGTTTCAATCGTAATATTTCAAATTATTTTTTGGTGTTGCTTTTTTCCTTTTGTAAGTCTGCTTTCTATTTTTCTGATTTTTGCTCTTAACCTCTTTAATTTTTCCTTATATCTTTCTGGATTTTTACTTGTCTATCTTCATATAGCTTCTTGCAAAATATAATTTATTGGTTTTTTTAGCCTTCCTCAATTCTAATATATTGTTTTTCATTCTAAATTTCCCTGTAAGCACTTTTTAGCTGCATGAGCATAACTTTAGTATTTATATCTTTTCTATTACTAATATAAATATATTTTCTTAGTTTATGTTGATTTGTTTTTAAATTATGGAGTATTTAGAAGAAGTAGGGCTTTTCCCTATTGATCCTTAATGATTTCTAAACTAATTCTATATGATGAAAACATACTTTGAATTGATTTTATTACTTTTGAATTGTTTTGTATCTCTGCAATAGTACAGGGTATGACATAATTCAATGAGTATTCCATTTTCACTTATAATTACATCAATATACAAGTATCATTGCAGATTTAGTGTTTTTTATATGCCAGTTAGTTAGTTCCATTTTGAAGTTGCCTTACCTATATCTCTTATGTATTTGCTAGTCTATGTTCTGAAAATAAGTTACTCAGGTAAAGTCATGGGGGAGATAGGCATGGAGATAAGACACCTTGGTGGTTTCTGGAATGCCTGTAATATTTGTATATTGATCTGTGTCTTGATGAGTTGTTTTGTTTGGATGGTGCAAATTTATTTAGCTGTACACTTTTCATGCATGGACTTTTCTACATATATGATATTTTAGTAGAAAGTTTAAAATATCCCATCAAATTAACCCAAATATTAGCTAATACGTTTCCTAGAAATATTGTCCAATATTGGTAATGTGTTACTTGGGACATAGAAATTGATGTCTTCAGGATAGGTCGAGCATTCTCTTCTAAATGCAGACATTATCAGTAAATCATAACATTACACTGACAATCATACCAAGGTAGACTTTTATTAACAATCACCTCAATACTATTATTAATTACAAAGCAAAATTTGTATACTAAGATTCAGATGTTCTGAAAAATCCATTGTCTGGATAAATCATAGTTTTACAAAATTTTATTATAGAATTTATCCTCTGATAACACATGAAAGGATGACAGTAAGAGAACAAAATTTATTACATTGATAAAAACTGTTCCCATAAAGAATTAGAATAATCTTCCATAGTGGGAATTTTTAAGGTTCAAGCATTATGTGTGTTTCTTCTCAGGTAAGTTTGAGATTCATATTTGGTATATGGGCTTTTCTTTTCATTTATTTGTCTTTAGTACTGGTAATGCATACTTGAGAGTGAGAAAATAAGAAAATAAATATAAAGAATAAGTTATGGTACCTGAATGAGGTAGTAAATTAATCACACAGGATACAGAGACTTTTAATCTAACATAATGTTTACTTAGCTTTATAGAAGTGTGTAGAATGGAATATACAGAATGGACATTGTCATCTCACTGAAAGATCTAATAGTTACCAATACAGAGTTTTGTTTCACACTGACCATGCTATGAACACTTAATGACTTTCTCATATGGGAGCCTAAGGGTGGGTGTATGTGTGTGCTTTTTATCAGAACTTGATACAGAAAACCAAGAAAATCTGGTTGTCAATATATACAATATATATATTTAGGGCCATGTTAAGTCAGACTTACATATCAACCATGCTTTACTCAACTCTGGAGTGAGCCTACAGGTCATGCATTCTAAGTAGAGATAGCAACTTAAAGTCTCTTTGCACATAATATTTAACAATTATTTTCTGTCAGTATTTTCTAAATATACTGGGTGAAAATAAATCCAAGGTCATTTCTCCAGGCCAGCCTAAGTACGTGGTGAGCTCATTACTTATTTTCTTACTTATAAAAAATGATAATTACATTGAGTTATCATAACAAAATTGGCATGATAGAATAGAGATTGAGGTGTAAGTAATGATCCTCTTGGTTTGTCTTAAGATGACCAAAGAGAAAATTGGAAAAGCACATACGGAAGGAAAGCATTGATATGGCTTCTTTATCTATAGAACTTAGTCATCTCTCTTTGTATGTATGTAATAGAAATAATACCACTAAATAGAAAAATTTGCTTTTTATATTGATGGAGACAAAAATTTAAAGGAGAAGGAACCATAAGCAAAGATATAAAGTAAAAATATAAAGCTATATAGGAATTCAATCAGCAGATGAGCCCCAGTGATAATATTGTTCCAATGTGGGAAAATATTGCTTAGGATAAAGAAGAGAGACAAAGTTGCTGAAAGTGAGTTTATATGAAGTGTTGTTTTGGTGTGGATCACTTTTTGCTTCAATAATCTAAGTGGTAAATTTTGAAAATCAATTTCTGCCACATTATTTAATCTGTTATAATTTTTGTGTATCAACATTGCCATATCCTTAACTGTGTCATCACCATATGGTCTGATGAGGCTTATGATAATACTGTGTTGTCAATTTCAATAAACTAAAGGTGAAGTGCTCACTGTCTTCTTAATATAAGTAAAAGCACTGTAAGAAAACATCTCAGTTATGAAGGAGGCATGGGAAGATGGCAGAGTAGGAGACCCCTAAGCTCACCTTATCCCATGTTTACAATTTAATATCACTCACATCTGAGTAAATAAACTGGCAAAAGAAACTCTACAATTAAGTGTGGAGAATCCACATCAGTGAAGTTTAAAAAGGCAAACATGGTGGTCTAGAGCTGCCCACAGGAGGGAGAGACCTAGAAACTGAGACAGGGTAAGTCATCAGGGAGTGCACATGGGGAAACAAGTCCTCATAATGTCTGGTCTTAAAAACCAGAGGGCTAATTTTGTAAGTTTGTATAACCAGAAAGACTTGAAGCCTGGAATGTATGTATGTATGTATGTATGTATGTATGTATGTATGTATGTATTTGTCACTATACAGTACTTCATTAGTTTTTAATATAGTGTTCCATGATTCATTGTTTGCATATAACACCCACTGCTCTTTGCAATACATGCCTTCCTTAATACCAATCATCAGGCTAACCTATCTCCTGAACACCCACCCCTCTGAAACCTTCAGTTTGTTTCCTGGAGTTCATAGCCCTTCATGGTTCATCTCCCCCTCTAATTCTCCCCTTCCTTTTTTCTTTCCTTTTCCTAATGCCCTCCATGCTATTCCTTCTTCTTTCTGTTCTACATATAAGTGAAACCATTTGGTAATTGTCTTTCTCTGATTGACTTATGTCACTTAGCATAATCTCCTCCAGTCCCATGCATGTTGATGCAAATGGTAGGTAGCCATCTTTTCTGATGGCTGAGTAATATTCCATTGTATATATGAACCACATCTTTATCCATTCATCTGTTGAAAGGCATCTCAGCTCTTTCTAAAGTTTGGCTATTGGGGACATTGCTGCTATGAACATTAGCATACATATGGCCCTTCTTTTCACTACATCTGTATCTTTGGGGTAAATATCCAGTAGTGCAACTGAAGGGTCATAGAGTAGCTCTATTTTTAATTTTTTGAGGAACCTCCACACTGTTGTCCAAAGTGGCTGCACCGACTTGCATTCCCACCAACAGTAAAAGAGGGTTCCCCTTTCTCCACATCCTCTCCAACATTTGTTGTTTCCTGTATTGTTAATTTTTGGCATTCTAACTGGTGTAAGCATCTCAATCTGCTTTTGATTTGAATTTCCCTCATGGGTAATGATAATGAACATTTTTTCATGTGTCTGTTAGCCATTCGTATGTCTTCTTTGGAGAAGTGTCTGTGATTTGTCTGCTGCCCATTTTTTTGGACTAGATTATGTGGGGTTTTTTTTAAAGATTTTATTTATTTATTTGACAGACAGAGATCACAAGTAGGCAGAGAGGCAAGCGGTGGGGGGGAAGTAGGCCCCCCGCTGAGCAGAGAGCCCAATGTGGGACTCGATCCCAGGACCTGAGATCATGACCTGAGCCGAAGGCAGAGGCTTTAACCCACTGAGCCACCCAGGCACCCCTAGATTATGTGTTTTTTTGAGCATTGAGTTTGAGAAGTTCTTTATAGATTTTTGGATACCAGCCCTTTTTATATAATGTCATTTGCAGATATCTTCTCATATTCCATGCTTTGCTTCTTAGTTTTGTTGTCTGTTTCCTTTGTTGTGCAGAAGCTTTTTATCTTGATGAGTCCCAAAAGTTGATTTTTGCTTTTCTTTCCCTTGCCTTTGGAGACATGTCCTGAAAGAAGTTGCTGTGGCCAGTGTCAAAGAGATTACCACCTATGTTTTCCTCTAGTCTTTTGATGAATTTGTCTCACATTTAGGTCTTTCATACCTTTCGAGTTTATCATTGTGAATGGTGTAAGAGAATGGTCGAGTTTCATTTATGTATACATAGCTGTCCAATTTTCCAAGCACCATTTATTGAAGAGACTTTTTCCATTGGATATTTTTTCCTTCTTTGTTGAAGATTAGTTGACCATAGAGTTGAGGGTCCATATCTGGGGTCTCTATTTTGTTCCATTGACCTATGCTTCTGTTTTTGTGCAAGTACCATGTTGTCTTGTGATCACAGCTTTGTAATATAGCTTGAAATCAGTCACTGTGATGCCCCCAGCTTTGTTTTTTTTTTTTTTCCAATATTTCCTTGGTGATTCGGTATCCTTTCTGCTCCTATACAAATTTTAGGATTGTTTGTTCCAGCTCTGTGAAGAATGTCAATGGTATTTTGATCAGGATGGCGATGAAAGTATAGATTGCTCTGGGCAGCATAGACATTTTAACAATGCTTATTCTTCCAATCCATGAGCATGGAATATTTTTTTCATCTTTTTCTTTCTTCTTTCAAGCCATTGGTTCACACACACACACACCACCTGCAGCTCCTGGATCCTGTCAGAGTGCTACACTGAAGGCCTTTCCTGATACTTCTCTGCAAGTGTATGCTCTGTCTCCAGCATGGGACGGTTTTGTGCTCCAGTGTTATTTCCCCTTCCTGGTGCCAGCTTATGTTGGTTACCCTCTCTTCTCTTTATCTTGTGATATCTGTGTGCAGAGTCACAACTCCCCACTTCATACCTCAAGACTGTCAGAGATTTTCTGCTTGTAGAGATCCAGATATATATTATTACATCTCAGGCTAATTTCATGGGTGGCCAGAATGTTTTGGTAGATATCCAGCTTAATTCAAGAGACCAGTTGAAATATGGTCCCCTACTCCTCCACCATCTTTTTTTTCCTGAAGCCTGGAACTTTTAAAGTCAACTGACTTAGCACTGAGCAATCTGGAAGGGCCAGTGATAGCTGGGCTTCTGCTCTTAAAAAGGCAACAGCCTAAGGAGAGGTAACATAGAAGCAACAGCTTGCAGAAAGGGAGGGATATCAGTTTACACTGATTTCAGGATGTGTTGGGAGACTTCTCTGGAACCTGGGATACTTCCTCCCCCACCCCCAACATAAACACAAAGACACCTCCTGGGTGGGGGGAATAGCGCCGTGCAAACAATTGCTACCTAACCTGCTAGCAGCACACCCCATCCACAAGTTCTCCAAGGACTCACCCACCCCAAGCCTACTGGCCTCAGCCCTTACTTAGCTCATCACAAATTTTGTGAAGGACATACAGCCTGTCCAGCCACTGATTCTGTTCATGCCCAAGGAGCTAACATGATTCAGGGGATCTGGTCAAAGACTAGGGGCTAGATGCAAATTTTGCTAACAATGCCATCTGGCAACCACGCACTTCTGCTGCAGTATTCCCTCAGAGCTTGCCTGTATGGGTCTCACTAACATCACAGAGAGCAAACACAGCCCACAACAAGCAAGGAGTCAGTACAGATGTCTGAACTGAAATGAAAAGTGACTCAGACACAAAAGCAGGGCGCAAGCAACACACAGAGGAGCCTGATCTGAAGTTTGGGGTTCTGATGAATAGGAGACACTGCTACAGGGAACTGCAGGACCTCTTTTTCACAAAGCCACTACTTTCAAGAGTAGAAGACATAGCTGAATTTCCTAACACGGAGAAATAAACACAGAGATTTACACAAAATAAGGAGACAGAGGAATATGTGCTAAATGAAAGAATAGGACAAAATACCAGCAAGAGATAGAAGTAAAAGAGAAATAAGTAATATGCCTGATACATAATTTAAAGTAATGATCATAAAGATACTCACTGGCCTTCAGAAAAGATGGTAGACATTAATGATATGTTTGACAAAGAGATACAAGTAAAATATCAGAGATGAAACACTCAATAAGTGAAATTAAAAATACAATGGCTGGAACAAATAGTAAGCTACAGGAGGCAGAGGAAAGTATCAGTGACCTGGAAGAGAGAGTAATGGAAAACAAGCTGAACAGGTGAGAGACAAATATTGCCTAGTGAGAATAGACTTGGAGTCTAACTCAGTGACCTCATCAAGTGTAATAACATTCGCATTACAGGTATTCCAGAAGGAGAAGAAGAGAAAGAAGTGCACAAAATATGTTTGAAGAAGTAATAGCTGAAAAGTCCCTTAATCTGGGGAGGGAAACAGAGATCCAGATTCAGAAGACATAGAGATTCTCCAATAAATTCAACCTAGGGACGTCCACACCAAGACACATAGTAATTAAGATGGCGAATAATAGTGATACAGAAAGAATATTAAAGGTTGAAAGAGAAAAGAAGACAGTTACATATCAATTGATTTTTCAGCAGAAACTTTGCAGGCCAGAGGAAAATAGCATTATGTAAAAGTGCTAAAAGGGCAAAACCTGCAGCTAAAAATACTTCATCCAGCAGGGATACCGTTCAGTGTTTTGTTTTTCTTTATTTATTTTCTTTGTTTTTATTATGTTATGTTACTCACCATACAGTACATCATTAGTTTTTGAGGTAGTGTTCTAAGATTCATTGTTTGCGTATAACACCCAGTGCCCCATGCAATGCATGCCCTTCTCAATACCCATCTCCAGGCTATCTCATTCCCCTACCCCTCTCCCCTCTAAAACTCTCAGCTTGTTTCCCTTGCTATCAGTCAAAATAGAAGGAAAGATAAAGCATTTCTCAGCAAACAAAAGCTGGAAGAATGTATGACCATTAAACCTGGCCCACAAAAAAGAAAAAAAATGGTTAAGGGACACTGAGTGGAAAACAAAAACCGTAAGTAATGGTAAGAAAAATAGAAAGTACAAAAGCAAACAAAAATTGTATATATACATAAAGTATACTAGTAAGACTCACTTAAGAAAAGCACAAAATAAAAGGATATAAAATATAATACTAAATATCTGAAATGTGGCAACGAAAGGTGTGAGTACAAAAATAAACAACTATGAGCTTAATATAGGCTGCTATATGCAGAAAATATTATATATATGGACCAACTGAGGGTTTTAGAAGGGAGATGGTGGGGGCTGGGTGAGCCTAGTGGTAGGTATTAAGGAGGGCACATATTGCATGGAGTACTGGGTGTGGTGCATAAACAGTGAATGGAACACTGAAAAAAATAAGATAAAATAAATTTAAAAAAATAAAAAAAGAATCAATGAACACTATATCTGAAACTAATGACATACTATATGTTGGCTAATTGAATTTTAAAAAAATGTAGTCTATTATATTTTTGCTCTGATACTTAGCCATCCCAATGTCCTCCTTTCTTAAGCTCCAAGATACCCTTATTCTTTCCTTTATGTTTAAAAAACTTTCTTTAGGGCACATGTGTGGCTCAGTTGGTTAAACATCTGCCTTTGGCTTGGGTAATGATCCCAGGGTCCTAAGATTGAGTCCTGCATCTGCTTCCCTGCTCAGTGGGGACTCTGCTTCTCCCTCTACCCCTCTCCCCTCCTTGTGTTCTCTCTCTCTCTCTCTCTCTCTCTCTCAAATAAATAAATAAAATCTTTAGAAAAGCAAAAAAAATTTTTCTTTAGCCTTTCCTTAACGGTAGGTTTGTTAGATATAGATTCTCTTTGTTTTCCCTTCTCTAAGAATGTCATTATTTCCTTTTTTTCTGAAGAATAGTTTTTCTGGGTATAATATTTATATTTGATGATTCTTTTCTTTTAGTTCCCGGAAAATATTGTTTTACTTCTTCTTTCTCTTCATGTTTTCAGATGAGGAATCTACTGTCATTTGAATTTTTTCCTAAAAGTATGGTGTCATTTCTTTCTGGCTTTTTCCAACATTTTTCTTTAATTTTTCAGTTTTATTAGTTGGTTTAAACTTTTTTTGATGTTCAGCTTCTTAAACTTATAGGTCAATGTGTTTTTCCGATTTGGAGGAGTTGTAAGCCATTTTTTTCCAAGTATTTTGTTATTTGCACAGTTTATTCTCTCCTCTGATACTCTGATGTTTTGAATGTTAATTCTTTTGTTATTGTGCACAGATCCCTAAGACAGGGCTCATTTTTTTTCAGACTTCTTTTAATCTGTTGTTCAGATTGAGTAGATTCTTTTCATCTGTCCTCAAATTCATTAATTCTTTCCTTTGCCATCTTCACTTTACTATTTGAGCTCACCTATCAGGCTTTTTATTTTGTTATTGTATTATTAATTTCTGTAACTTGGTTTTGGTTCTTTTTTTAATAATTTTTTTCTGCTTTGCTGAGATTTTCCATTTTTTTATTCCTTTAAAAGAATCCATAATTACTTTTTATAGTATTTTTATAAAAACTTCTTAAAATTTTTGTCAGGTGAATTTAATATCTTGTTCATGTTGCTATTGGCACATATAGAATGTATTTTTTCACTCAAGATGTGATTTTCCTTGTTGTTGGTATGATTAGTGATTTTCATTGTATCCTAGACATTTTAGAATATTATGTAATTCTCGTTACTGTTCAATCTCTCTCTCTCTCTCTTTTTTTTTTTCAATCAGCCAGTTCTCCTAGTTAGGTGTAGTTTAGATTTGGTGAGTGTGTATGTTCATCTTCTTATTGTCTCACCTACCACATACACACACACACATTTCCAGCAAAGTGTAATGCTAAAACACTTGTTTGTTGTGTGTGAGGGGTAAAAGTATATCTTCCCTCTTAGACCCATTGACACTTTCTCAGCAAAAGTAAGGCACCAACTCACACCACTTTGTTGCCTGAAGTTGGGGGTATGAGGTCAGTTCCCTACTGGACCTTGATGAAACTTGAAGAAGAACTAGCCCTGTCATACACTTTCTTATTTATTGTCATTGATATGCAGTGAGAGTGGATGTTTGTTTGGGCTTATTGATACCAGGGGATGCTTTCCATGGTGATAGAGTGTAGAGAAATGGTGACTAACCTTCCCTCACACTGTCTTATTAAGTCTTATTGCTGTATGATGGAGGTGGATGTTCAGCTTGCTGCTGAATTCCACAGACACTTGCTGGGAAGTATAGCACCACTGCATCACCTGCTTCCCCCTGGTAAGTGATGGATGTTCAGCTCCCTGCTCAGTCCTCCCCATGCAGACAAAGTAATTGATGTGCCCTGTATAATTCCACCAGAGGGAGAATGGAAGACCAGCATGGTAATACAACCCTTCCAGGGAATCAGAATATCACCACCTGTTCTGTGGTGCAGGAAACCGTGATGAAACAGAAAAGGGGGTGAGGGGTCCACAGTCTTTTTTCATTAGTATTTGGCTGGAGTATAGTAGGTATTGACAAAAATATTGCTATTAGATCATTTGATTTTAAGAACAAAATTCATGGAAGCTTTTTTTTAAAAAATATTTTATTTAATTAATTTAATTTATGTGACAGAGACAGAGATCACAAGTAGGCAGAGAGGCAGGCAGACCGAGAGGAGGAAGCAGGCTCCCTGCTGAGCAGAGAGCCTGATGTGGGGCTCGATCCCAGGACCCTGGGATCATGACCCGAGCCGAAGGCAGAGGCTTTAACCAAGTGAGCCACCCAGGTGCCCCCATGGAAGCTTTTTAAAAAAGATTTTATTTATTCATTTGACAGAGAGAAATACACTGAGAGAGGGAACACAAGCAGGGGGAGTGGGAAAAGGAGAAGCAAGCTCCCTGCCAAATATGTATGTATATATATTTGATGGATCTTTGGGCTCTTTCTATTTTTGGCTATTGTTGATAATTCTGCTATAAACACCGTGGTGCTGGTTAAATCCAATTTGGGTAATTTATTACTATGAACTAAGCACTATGGGTTTAACATTTGTCTTTAATAAAAATGCACAGAAAAGGTCATTTAAAATTGTTAATAGGTGCACTGGGTAAAATAGTGAATAGGGAAAGAGAAAATATTATTATACTTTGAGGCTTTTCTCCTCAATTTTCACATTCTCTGAAATAAAATTAAGACACAATTTGATAAGTTTGGCAACTGTCCAAACTTGAACAGTGCACACATTTCATACATATTTTCTTGCAGTATCATAACTACTATATAAAGATTATTCTGATTCTTATTTTGTTGACAAAAATTCTTTTTTTAATTTAATTTCAGTTAGCCCACATACAGTACATCATAAGTCAAGTGGGAGGTAATTGTTCTGTACAAACATGTTATCTCTTTCTATAAAAATTATTTGGGGAGGCTTTTGTCTTCTCCCTTTAGTTGAAAAAAGAAAACTTTGTAATGATCAAACTGTAAACTGTGTATTTAAAAAAATATAATGCATGCACCCATTCAAGTCTGTATTTTTGTGTCATTTGGGTAAATAGGGTAAGTCCTGGATCATAAGATAGTTCTATTTTTAACTTTTTGAAGAACCTCCATCCTGTTTTCCACAGTGGCTGCACCAGTTTGGATTCCCACCAACAGTGTAAGAGAGTTCTCCTATCTCCAAATCCTTGCCAACATCTGTTATTTCCTGTATTTTTTATTTTATTTTTTCAGTATTCCAAGATTCATTGTTTATGCACCACACACAGTGCCCCATGCAATACATGCCCTCCTTAATACCCATCACAAAGCTTACCCATCTCCCCACCCCCCTCCCTTCCAAAATGCTCAGTTTGTTTCTCAGAGTCCATAGTCTCTCATGCTTCATCTAACCCTCCGATTTACCCAAATCACTTTTTTTTTTGCTTATCCTAATATCTTCCGTGTTATTTCTTATGCTCCACAAGTAAGTGAAACCATATGATAATTGACTTTCTCTGCTTTACTTATTTCACTCAGCATAATCTCCTCTAGTCCCCTCCATGTTGGTACAAAAGTTGGGAATTCATCTTTTCTGATGGAGGTGTAATATTCCATTGCATATATGGAACATATTTTCTTCATCCATTCGTCTGTTGAAGGGCATCTTGGCTCTTTTCACATTTGGCTATTGTGGACATTGCTGCTATGAACATTGTGGTACATATGGCCCTTCTTTTCATTACATCTCTATCTTTGAGGTAAATACCGAGTAGTGCAAATGCAGGGTCCACTTTAAATTTTTTGAGGACTCTCCACACTGTTTTCCAAAGTGGCTTCACCAACTTGCATTTCCACCAAAAGTGTAAGAGGGTTCCCCTTTCTCCACATCCTCTCTAACACTTGTTGTTTCTTGTCTTGTTAATTTTGGCCATTATAACTGTTGTAAGGTGTTATCTCAGTGTGGTTTTGATTTGAATATCCTTGATGGCTAATAATGATGAACATTTTTTCATGTATCTGTTAGCTATTTATATGTCTTCTTTGGAGAAGTGTCTGTTCATGTCTTCTGCCCATTTTTTGACGTGATTATCTGTTTTTTGGATCAAAATCCCAATGACATTTCTCAAAGTGATGGAAGAAACAATCATACAATTTGTATGGAATCAGAAAAGCCCCCCCCCCCAAATAGCTAAGGAAATGTTGAAAAAGAAAGACAAAGCTGGGAACATCATATTGCCTGATTTCAACCTTTACTACAAATCTGTGATCACCAAGACATCATGGTACTGGCCCCAAAACACACACATAGACCAGTGGAATGGAGTAGAGCCCAGATATAGTCCCTCAACTCTATGGTCAAATAATCTTCAGAAAAGCAGGGAAAAAATATCCAGTGGAAAAAAGACAGTCTCTTCAATAAATGGTGCTGGGATAACTGGACAGCTATGTATACAAGAATGAAATTTGACCATTCTCTTATACCATTCACAAAGATAAACTCAAAATGGATAAAAGACCTCAATGTGAGGCAGGAATCTATCAGAATCCTAGAGGAGAACATAGTCAGTAACCTCTTTGATATAGGGCCACAACAACTTCTTTCAAGACATGTCTCCAAAGGCGAAGGAAACAAAAGTGAAAATGAACTTCTTGGACTTTGTCACGATTAAAAAAAACTTCTGCACAGAAAAGGAAATAGTTAACAAAACAAAGAGGCAACCCATGAAATGGAAGAAGATATTCTCAAATGACACTGGAGACAAAGGGCTGATATCCATGATCTATAAAGAGCTCCTCAATCTCAACACCCCAAAAAAAGAAAATCATGTAAAAAAATGGGCAGAAGACATGAACAGACACTTCTCTTTCCTGTATTGTTAATTTTAGCCATCCTGATAATTGTCATGTGTCTCATTGTGTTTTTTTTTTTAATTTTCCTAATGATGAATGATGTTGAGCATCTTTTCATGTGTCTGTTAGCCATCTAAATGTCTTCTTTGGAAAAATGTGTGTTCTTCCCATTTCTTAACTGGATTATATGTTTCTGGAGTATTGAGTTTAAGAAGTTCTTTATAGTTATTGGACATTAGCCCTTTATCTGTAATGTCATTTGCAACTATCTTCACCCATAATATAGGTTATTTTTTTTATTTTTGTTGGTTGGTTTTTTCACTGTGCAGAAATCTTTTTATCTTGGTGATGTCCCAATAGTTCATTTTTGCTTTTGTTTCCCTTGCCTCCTGAGATGTGTCTAGTAAGAAGTTGCTGTGGCCAATGGCAAATACATTTCTGCCTGTGTTCTGCTCTAAGACTTTGATGGTTTCCTGTCATATATTCAGGTCTTTCAGCCATTTTGAATTTACTTTTGTGCATGGTGTAAGAACATGGTCCAGTTTCATTCCTCTGCATGTGGCTGTCCAGTGTTCCCAATACCACTTATTAAAGAGACTGTCTTGTTTCCATGGGATATTCTTTCCTGCTTTGGTGAAGATTAGCTGACTATAGAGTTAAGGGTCCATTTCTGGATATTCTTTTTTTTTAGATTTTATTTATCTGTTTGACAGAGATTACAAGTAGGCAGAGAGGCAGGCAGAGAGAGAGGGAGGAAGAAGCAGACTCCCCACTGAGCAGAGAGCCTGGTGCAGGGCTTGATCCCTGGACCCTGGGATCATGACCAGAGCATAAGGCAGAGGCTTTAACCCACTGAGCCACCCAGGTGCCCCTGGATATTCTATTCTATTCTATTCTTTCTATTCTACTGATCTATATGTCTGTTTTTGTGCTAATGCCATACAGTCTTGATGAAGTCCCACAAGTTCATTTTTGCTTTTGTTTCCTTTGCCTTTGGAGACATATCTTGAAAGAAGTTGCTGTGGCTGATATCAAAAAGGTTACTGCCTATGTTCTCCTCTAGGATATTGATGGATTCTGGTCTCACGTTGAGGTCTTTTATCCATTTCGAGTTTATCTTTGTGTATTGTGTAAGAGAATGGTCGAGTTTCATTCTTCTACATATAGCTGTCCAATTTTCCCAGCACCATTTATCGAAGAGACTGTCTTTTTTCCACTGCATATTTTTTCCTGCTTTTTTGAAGATTATTTGGCCATAGAGTTGAGGGACCATATCTGGGCTCTACTCTGTTATACTGACCTATGTGTCTGTTTTTATGCCAGTGCCATGCTGTCGTGGTGATCACAGTTTTGTAGTAAAGCTTGAAATCAGGTAACGTGATGCTGCCAGTTTTGTTTTTCTTTTTCATCATTTCCTTAGAAATTTGGAGACTCTTCTGATTCCATACAAACTTTAGGATAATTTGCTCCAGCTCTTTGCAAAATACCAGTGAAATTTTCATCAGAATGGCATTAAAATTATAGATTGCTCTAGGCAGTATAGACATTTTACCAATGTTTATTCTTCCGATCCAAGAGCATGGAATGGTCTTCCATCTTTTTGTGTCTTCTTTGATTTCTTTCATGAGTGTTCTGTAGTTCGTCAAGTACAGATCCTTTACCTCTTTGGTTAGGTTTATTCCCAGGTATCTTATGGTTCTTGGTGCTATAATAAATGGAATTGATTCTCTAATTTCCCTTTCTGTGTTTTCATTGTTAGTGTATAAGAAAGCAACTGATTTCTGTACATTGACTTTGTATCCTGCCACATTACTGAATTGCTGTATGAGTTCTAGTAGTTTGAGGGTGGAGTCTTTTGGGTATTCCATATATAGTATCATGCCATCTGCAAAGAGAGACAGTCTTGATGACTACAGCTTTGCAATATAACTTCAAGTCCAGAATTGTGATATCTCCAGCTTTTCTTTTCTTTTTCTTTCTTTTTTTTTTTTTTGGATTGTTCAAATTAATTTTTATTTATTTTTCTTATTTAAGCTTTTTTTATTTAAACATATAATGTAACCCCACCACCCTCTCCCAACCCCTCTCCCCTCCACCCCCTTCAGTTTGTTTTATGACATTAGGAGTCTCTTTTGGTTTGTCTCCCTCCCGATCCCATCTTGTTTCATTTTTTCTTTTCCTACCTCCTTAACCCCCACCCCCATTGCATCTCCACTTCCTCATATCAGGGAGATCAGGTGATAGTTGTCTTTCTCCAGTTGACTTATTTCGCTAAGCATAATATGCTCTAGTTCCATCCATGTCGTTGCAAAAGGTAAGATTTCATTTCTTTTGATGGCTGCATAGTATTCCATTGTGTATATATACCACCTCTTCTTTATCTATTCATCTGTTGATGGACATCTAGGTTCTTTCCATAACTTGGCTATTGTGGACATTGCTGCTATAAGCATTCGGGTACACGTGCCCCTTTGGATCACAACGTTTGTATCTTTAGGGTAAATACCCAGTAGTGCAATTGCTGGGTTGTAGGGTAGCTCTATTTTCAACTTTTTGAGGAACCTCCATGCTGTTTTCCAGAGTGCTTGCACCAGCTTACATTCCCACCAAGAGTGTAGGAGGGTTCCCCTTTCTCCACATCCCCGCCAGCATCTGTCATTTCCTGACTTGTTCATTTTAGCCATTCTGACTGGTGTGAGGTGGTATCTCATTGTGGTTTTTATTTGTATTTCCCTGATGCCCAGTGATGTGGAGCACTTTTTCATGTGTCTGTTGGCCATCTGGATGTCTTCTTTGCAGAAATGTCTGTTCATGTCCTCTGCCCATTTCTTGACTGGATTATTTGTTCTTTGGGTGTTGAGCTTGTTAAGCTCTTTGTAGATTTTGGATACTAGCCCTTTATCTGATATGTCGATTGCAAATATCTTCTCCCATTCTGTCAGTTGTCTTTCGGTTTTGTTGACTGTTTCCTTTGCTGTGCAAAAGCTTTTGATCTTGAAGTCCCAATAGTTCATTTTTTTTCCTTGCTTCCCTTGCCTTTGGCGTTGTTCCTAGAAAGAAGTTGCTGCGGCTGAGGTCGAAGAGGTTGCTGCCTGTGTTCTCCTCAAGGATTTTGATGGATTCCTTTCTCACGTTGAGGTCCTTCATCCATTTTGAGTCTATTTTCGTGTGTGGTGTAAGGAAATGGTCCAATTTCATTTTTCTGCATGTGGCTGTCCAATTTTCCCAACACCATTTGTTGAAGAGGCTGTCTTTTTTCCATTGGATATTCTTTCCTGCTTTGTCGAAGATTAGTTGACCATAGAGTTGAGGGTCTGTTTCTGGGCTCTCTATTCTGTTCCATTGATCTATGTGTCTGCTTTTATTCCAGTACCGTACTGTCTTGATGATGACAGCTTTGTAGTAGAGCTTGAAGTCTGGAATTGTGATGCCACCAACTTTGGCTTTCTTTTTCAATGTTCCTTTGGCTATTCGAGGTCTTTTCTGGTCGATATAAATTTTAGGATTATTTGTTCCATTTCCTTTAAAAAGTTGGATGGGATTTTGATAGGCATTGCATTAAATGTGTAGATAGCTTTAAGTAGCATAGACATTTTCACAATATTTATTCTTCCAATCCATGAGCATGGAGCATTTTTCCATTTCTTTGTGTCTTCCTCAATTTCTTTCATGAGTACTTTATAGTTCTCTGAATATAGATTCTTTGCCTCTTTGGTTAGGTTTATTCCTAGGTATCTTATGGTTTTGGGTGTAATTGTAAATGGGATTGACTCCTTAATTTCTCTTTCTTCTGTCTTGTTGTTGGTGTAAAGAAATGCAACTGATTTCTGTGCATTGATTTTATATCCTGACACTTTACTGAATTTCTGTACAAGCTCTAGCAGTTTTAGAGTGGAGCCTTTTGGGTTTTCCACATATAGTATCATATCATCTGCAAAGAGCGATAGTTTGACTTCTTCTTTGCCGATTTGGATCCCTTTAATTTCTTTTTGTTGTCTGATTGCTGAGGCTAGGACTTCTAGCAGTAGTGATAGCGGACATCCCTGCCGTGTTCCTGACCTTAACGGAAAAGCTCTCAGTTTTTCTCCATTGAGAATGATACTTGCCATGGGTTTTTCATAGATGGCTTTGATAATATTGAGGTATGTGCCTTCTATCCTTACACTTTGAAGAATTTTGATTAGGAAGGGATGTTGCACTTTGTCAAATGCTTTTTCAGCATCTATTGAGAGTATATTATGGTTCTTGTTCTTTCTTTTGTTAATGTACTATATCACATTGATTGATTTGCGGATGTTGAACCAACCCTGCTGCCCTGGAATAAATCCCACTTGGTCGTGGTGAATAATCCTTTTAATGTACTGTTGGATCCTATTGGCTAGTATTTTGGTGAGAATTTTTGCATCTGTGTTCATCAGGGATATTGGTCTGTAATTCTCTTTTTTGATGGGATCCTTGTCTGGTTTGGGGATCAAGGTGATGCTGGCCTCATAAAATGAGTTTGGAAGTTTTCCTTCCATTTCTATTCTTTGGAACAGTTTCAGGAGAATAGGAATTAATTCTTTAAATGTTTGGTAGAATTCCCCTGGGAAGCCATCTGGCCCTGGGCTTTTGTTTGTTTGGAGATTTTGGATGACTGTTTCAATCTCCTTACTGGTTATGGGCCTATTCAGGTTTTCTATTTCTTCCTGGTTCAGTTTTGGCAGTTTATATGTCTCTAGGAAAGCATCCATTTCTTCCAGATTGTCAAATTTGTTGGCATAAAGTTGCTCATAATCTGTTCTTATGATTGTTTGTATTTCTTTGGTGTTAGTTGTGATCTCTCCTCTTTCATTCATGATTTTATTTATTTGGGTCCTTTCTCTTTTCTTTTTGATAAGTCTGGCCAGGGGTTTAACAATCTTACTGATCTTTCAAAGAACCAGCTCATAGTTTCATTGATTTGTTCTATTGTTTTTTTGGTTTCTATTTCATTGATTTCTGCTTTGATCTTTATTATTTCTCTTCTCCTGCTGGGTTTAGGCTTTCTTTGTTGTTCTTTCTCGAGCTCCTTTAGGTGTAGGGTTAGGTTGTGTATTTGAGACCTTTCCTGTTTCTTGAGATAGGCTTGTATTGCTATATATTTTCCTTTCAGGACTGCCTTTGCTGTGTCCCACAGATTTTGGACCATTGTGTTTTCATTATCATTTGTTTCCATGGTTTTTTTCAATTCTTCTTTAATTTCCTGGTTGACCCATTCATTCTTTAGAAGGATGCTGTTGAGTCTCCATGTATTTGTGCTCTTTCCAAATTTCCTCTTGTGACTGAGTTCTAGCTTCAGAGCATTGTGGTCTGAAAATATGCAGGGAATGATTGCAATCTTTTGATACCAGTTGAGACCTGATTTATGACCCAGGATGTGATCTATTCTAGAGAATGTTCCATGGGCACTAGAGAAGAATGTGTATTCTGTTGCTTTGGGATGGAATGTTCTGAATATATCTGTGATGTCCATCTGCTCCAGTGTGTCATTTAAGACCTTTATTTCCTTGTTGAGCTTTTGCTTGGATGATCTGTCCATTTCATTGAGGGGTGTGTTAAGGTCTCCTACTATTATTGTATTCTTGTCAATGTGTTTCTTTGATTTTGTTATTAATTGGTTTATATAGTTGGCTGCTCCCATGTTAGGGGCATAGATATTTAAAATTGTTAGATCTTCTTGTTGGACAGACTCTTTGAGTATGATATAATGTCCTTCCTCATCTCTTATTATAGTCTTTGGCTTAAAATCTAATTGATCTGATATAAGGATTGCCACCCCAGCTTTCTTCTGATGTCCATTAGCATGGTAAATTGTTTCCCACCCCCTCACTTTCAATCTGGAGGTGTCTTCAGGTCTAAAATGAGTTTCTTGTAGGCAGCATATTGATGGGTTTTGTTTTTTTTATCCAGTCTGAAACCCTGTGTCTTTTGATTGGGGCATTTAGCCCATTTACGTTCAGGGTAACTATTGAGAGATATGAATTTAGTGCCATTGTATTGCCTGTATGGTGATTGTTACTGTATAATGTCTCTGTTCCTTTCTGGTAATACTTTTAGGGTCTCTCTTTGCTTAGAGGACCCCTTTCAATATTTCCTGTAGAGCTGATTTGGTGTTTACAAACTCTTTCAGTTTTTGTTTGTCCTGGAATCTTTTTATCTCTCCTTCTATTTTCAATGATAACCTAGCTGGATAAAGTATTCTTGGCTGCATGTTTTTCTTGTTTAGTCCTCTGAATATATCATGCCAGTTCTTTCTGGCCTGCCAGGTCTCTGTGGATAAGTCTGCTGCCAATCTAATATTTTTGCCATTGTAAGTTACAGACTTCTTGTCCCATGTTGCTTTCAGGATTTTCTCTTTGTCGCTAAGACTTGTAAATTTTACTATTAGATGGCGGGGTGTGGACCGATTCCTACTGATTTTGAGGGGTATTCTCTGCACCTCCTGGATTTTGATGCTTGTTCCCTTTGCTATATTAGGGAAATTCTCTACAATAATCCTCTCCAGTATACCTTCTGCTCCTCTTTCTCTTTCTTCTTCTTCTGGAATCCCAATTATTCTAATGTTGTTTCATCTTATGGTATCACTTACCTCTCGAATTCTCCCCTCATGGTCCAGTAGTTGTTTGTCTTTCTTTTGCTCAGCTTCTTTATTCTCTGTCATTTGGTCTTCTATATCACTAATTCTTTCTTCTGCCTCATTTATCCTAGCATTAAGAGCCTCCATTTTTTATTGCACCTCATTAATAGCTTTTTTTTATTTCAACTTGATTAGACTTTAGTTCTTTTATTTCTCCGTTAAGGGCTTTTATTTCTCCTGACAGGGTTTCTCTAATATCTTCCATGCCTTTTTTGAGCCTGGCTAGAACCTTGAGAATCGTCGTCCTGAATTCCAGATCTGACATATTACCAATGTCTGTATTGATTAGGTCTCTAGCCTTCAGTCATGCCTCCTGTTCTTTTTTTTTGTGGTGAGTTTTTCTGCCTTGTCATTTTGTCCAGATAAGAATCCGCTGTTCTCCTTGTTAAGTGAACTTGGTCTTGGCTGGGTTTCTTGTTGATCTTCTGGGGGAGGGGCCTGTTTTAGTGATTCTCAAGTGTCTCTGCCCCAGGCAGAATTGCGCTGCCCTTGCCAAGGGCCGGGCTAAGTAATCCTCTCAGGTTCGCTTTTGGGAGCTTTTGTTCTCTGAATGCTTTCCATAGAGTTCTGGAGGACGGGAATGAAAATGGCGGCCTCCCAGTCTCCGGTTCAGAGGAGCCGAGAGCTAGGGGCCCCAGTCTTCAGTGCACCTTCAGAGAAAAGCGTTTAATCACTCCCGTCTCCCCAGCCTCCGGCCGCACTTGGAGAAAATCGTGTGTAATCAGTCCCGTCTCACTGGCTTCTGGGAGCGCTCTGAGCTCACCCAGCCTGTGACCAAGCATCTCTGTCTCTGGCAGAGTCCCACCTGGAGTCTCTGAACCCCATAGATCCCTGAGCTCTCCCGGGTCGGAGTCTCCCCAGATCTTGTGGGGACCTCTCGCACAGAGCATCGGCCCGTGTCACAGACCACGGCTCTAGGAAACCTTGGCTCTGTCTCTGCAGCCGGCTTCCCTGCTCTAATATCTGTGAGCTCTGCGACACTCAGACACCCCTGATCTTTCTGTGACCCCGTGGGACCTGAGTCCACGCTGTCCCTGCAAGGTCTTCACCCCAGTTTAGCCTCTGGAGTGATGTCCCTCCCTGGAGCAGACTTTTAAAAGTCCTGACTTTGTGCTCCGGTGTTCTGCCGCTTGCCAGGAGCCGGCCCCTCCCCCTGGGGTCTATCTTCCAGTCGCGTTGGATTCACTTCTCCGCTGGTCCTACCTTTTAGAAAGTGGTCGATTTTCTGTTTCTAGAATTGTTGTTTTTCTTCTCTTCGATCTCCTGTTGGATTCATAGGTGTTTGGAATGGTTTGATAGGCTATCTAGCTGATCTCCTGCTGCCTGATGTCGTCTCAGCCTGCTACATCTCCACCATCTTGACTCCTCCCCTGCTTTTCTTTTTCAACATTATTTTGGCTATTCAGGGCCTTTTGTTGTTCCATACAAATTTTTTGTTTATTTATTCTGGCTGTATGAAAAATGGTGGTGTATTTTGATAGGGATTGCATTAAATGTGTAGATTGTTTTGTGTAGTATGGATATTTTAACAATATTTGTTCTTCCAATCCATGAGCATAGGATTTTTCCCCATTTCTTTGTTTACTCTTCAATTACTTTCATAAGTGTTCTGTAGTTTTTAGAGCACAGATATTTTACCTATTTCATCAGCCTTATTCCTAGGTAGGTGATGGTTTTTCATGCAATTGTAAATGGGATTGATTCTTTGATTTCTCTTTCTGCTGCTTTATGATTGATATACAGACTTGCAACTTATTTCTGTTCATTGATTTTACATCCTACAACTTTGTTGAATTTGTTTATCAGTTTCAGTAATTTTTGGTGCTCTTTTGGGTTTTCTACACAGGATATCATGTCATCTGCAAGTAGTGAGAGTTTGACTTCTTCCTTGCCAATTTGGATGACTTTTATATCTGTTTGTTCTCCACTGAGGCAACTGTTAACTGTAGAGGAAAAAAATCTCAGTTTTTCTCCACTGAGGATGATTTTGCTGTGGATCTTTCATATGTGGCCTTTACGATGTTGTATGTTGCAGGTTCCATACCTACTTTGTCAAGGGTTTGATCAAAAATGGATACTGTATTTTTTTCAAATGCTTTTTCTGCATCTATTGACAGGATATTATAATTCTTTTTTTTTTTTTTAAGGTTAAGTGGTAAATCTTGTATCATGTGATTTCTTTTTTTTTTTTTTTTTAAGATTTTATTCATTTACTGACAGACAGAGATCACATTTAGGCAGAGAGGCAGGCAGAGAGAAGGGGTAGCAGGCTCCCTGACGAGCAGAGAGCCCAATTCGGGGCTTGATCCCAGGGCCCTGAGATCATGACCTGAGCCGAAGTCAGAGGCTTTAACTCACTGAGCCACCAGGCGCCCCAGGATCTTATGATTCTTATGCTTTTTTAAATTTTTCTAAAGATTTTAATTATTTGTTTGATGGAGAGAGATAGAGCATAAGTAGGGGAGTAGCAAAGGGAGACAGAGTGGGAGGGAGAGGGAGAGAAAGAGAAAGAAGCAGTCTCACCACTGAGCAGGGAGCAGGGCTCAATACCAGAATCCTGAAATCATGATCTGAGCCAAAAGGAGATGCTTAACTGACTGAGCCACCTAGGCACCACAATTCTTTCTTTTATTAATGTAGTGTATCATGCTGATTGATTTGTGAATATTGAACTAATCTTACAGCCCATTCATAAATCTGACTTGATAGTGGTGAATAGTTTTTTACATACTATTGGGTTTGATTTGTTAATATCTTGTTGAGAATTTTTGCAACCATGTTCATCAAAGATGTTGGCCTATAATTCTCCTTTTTAATGTGGTCTTTGTCTGGTTTTGCAATCAAAGTAATGCTGGCCTCATAGAGGAAGTTTGAAAGTTGTCCTTCCATTTCTATTTTTTGTAACAATTTGAGAAGAATAATTATTAACTCTTCTTTAAACGTCTGATAGAGGGGCGCCTGGTGGCTCAGTCAGTTAAGTGTCTGTGTTTGGCTCAGTTCATGATTCCTGGGTCCTGGAATTGGAATTGAGCACGGCATTGGTCTCCCTGCTCAGCAGGGAGCCTACTTCTCCTTCTCCCACTCCCCCTGCTTGTGCTCACGCTCCCTCTCTTTGTTAAATACATATATGCATACACACATAAACACACACATACATACATGCATCTGGTAGAATTCCCCTGGGAAACCAGCTGGCCCTGGACTTTTATTTGTTGGAAGATTTTTGATTATAGATTCAATTTCTTTGCTGGTTATTGGTCTGTTCAACTTCTCTATTTCTTCCTGTTTCAATTTTGGTAGTTTTTAGGTTTCTAGGAATTGCTCCATTTCTTCCAGATTTCCTAATTTGTTGGCATATAATTTTTCATAATAGTCTCATAATTATTTACATTTCAGTGGCATTGGTTGTGCTTTCTCCTCTCTCATTCATGATTTTATTTATTTGGGTTCTTTCTCTGTTCTTTTTGGTAAGTATAGTGGAGGGGAGGGGTGGGTCAACATTTTTTTTTAATCGTTCAAAGATCCAGCCCTTAATTTTGTTGATCTGTTCTACTGTTTTTTGTTTGTTTCTTTCTATATCATTTATATCTGTTCTAATGTTAATTATTTCCCTTCCTCTGCTGGCATTAGGATTTATTTGCTGTCCCTTTTCTAACTCCTTTAAGTATGAGGTTAAATAGTGTATTTGAGACTTTCTTGCTTCTTGAGGTAAGCCTGAATTTCTACATATTTCCCTTTTAGGAACACCTTTGCTGGATCCCAAAGGGTTTGGGCCATTGTGTTTTCATTCATTTTCATTTACTTCCATGGATTTTGTTATTTCTTCTTTCATTTTCTGGTTAACCAATTCATTCAGTAGTTGGATGTTCTTTAAGCTACACGCATTTGAGGTCTTCCCCAAATTTCCCTTGTGGCTGACTTCAAGTTTCATAGCCGTGTGGTATGATAATATAATGGTATGATATCAATATTTTTGTACTTGTTAAGGGTTGATTTGTGACCTAGTATGTGATCTGTTCTGTAGAACATTCCATGTGCCCTTGAAAAGAATGTGCTGTCTTCTGCTTTAAGGTGAAATGTTCTGAATGTATCTGTTAAGTTCACCTGGTACAGTGTGTCATTTAAAGCTATTCTTTCCTTGTTGATTTTCTTTTTTTTATTTAAGCTTTTTTAATTTAAACATATAATGTAACCCCACCACCCTCTCCCAACCCCTCTCCCCCTCCACCCCCCTCAGTTTGTTTTATGACATTAAGAGTCTCTTTTGGTTTGTCTCCCTCCCGATCCCATCTTGTTTCATTTATTCTTTTCCTACCACCTTAACCCCCACCCCCATTGCATCTCCATTTCCTCATATCAGGGAGATCATGTGATAGTTGTCTTTCTCCAGCTGACTTATTTCGCTAAGCATAATATGCTCTAGTTCCATCCATGTCGTCGCAAATGGTAAGATTTCATTTCTTTTTATGGCTGCATGGTATTCCATTGTGTGTATATATATATATATATATATATATATATATATATATATACCACCTCTTATTTATCCGTTCATCTGTTGATGGACATCTAGGTTCTTTCCATAACTTGGCTATTATGGACATTGCTGCTATAAACATTCGGGTACACGTGCCCCTTTGGATCACTACATTTGTATCTTTAGGGTAAATACCCAGTAGTGCAATTGCTGGGTCATAAGGTAGCTCTATTTTCAATTTTTTGAGGAGCCTCCATGCTGTTTTCCAGAGTGGTTGCACCAGCTTGCATTCCCACCAACAGTGTAGGAGGGTTCCCCTTTCACCACATAGGTGATCTGTCCATTGCTGTGAATGGGGTACTAAGTCCCCTCCGATTATTGTATCATTATCAATGTGTGTCTTTGTGTTTGTTATTAATTGATTTATATATCTGGGTGCTCCCAAATTGGAGGCATAAATATTTACGATTTTTCAATCTTCTTGTTGGATATAGCCCTTTATTATGATACAGTGACTTTCTTGATCTCTTGTTTCAGCCTTTTGTTTAAAATCTAGTTTGTCCGATATGGCTTTCTTTTAATGTCCTTTAGAATGATAGATGGTAAAAATATAATTATAGATGGTACTCCATCCCCTCACTTTCAATTGCAGGTGCCCTTAGGTATAAAATAAGTCTTCTGTAAGCAGCATATAGATGGATCTTTTTTTTTTTAATCCTATCTGATACTCTGTGTCTTTTGATTGGAGCACATAGTCCACTTGCATTCAGAGTGTTAATTTATTACTTGCAAAATCATTGTTTCTGGAGATTTTCTCTGTTCCTTTCTAGTCTTTGTGGCTTTTGGTCTTTCTTTCTCACTCAAGGGGTCCCCTTTATTATTTTTTGCATGGCTGTGTTAGTGGTCATAAACTCCTTTGGTTTTTGTGTCTGAGAAGTTCTTTATCTCTCTTATTTTGAATGACAGCCTTGCTGAATAAAGTACTTTCAGCTGCATATTTTCCCCCTTCAGCTCTTTGAATATATTTTGTCACTTTCTTCTAGCCTAACAGGATTCTGTGGAGAAATCTGCTGTGAACCTGATTTATCTGCCATTGTAGGTTAGGGATTTCTTTCCCCTTGCTGCTTTCAGGAGTCTTTCTTACCCCTATATTTTAAAAATTTTTACTATAATATATACTGTTGTTAGATGGCTTTTGTTCAATTTGGTGGGAGCTCTCTATGCTTCCTGAATTTGGATCTCTGTTTCCTTCCCCAGATGAGGGGACTTTTTCAGCCATAACTTGCTCAAATAAAACTTCTGCCCCCCTTCCTCTCTCTTCTTCTTCTGGGACTCTTATGATATGAATGTTATTACAATTTATGGGGTCGCTGAGCTCCTTAAGTCTACATTCATGATCCAATACTTTCCTTTCCTTCTTCTTTCAGCTTCATTATTTCCCATAATATGATCTTTTATAATACTGACCATTCCTCTACTTCATCAATTCTCATGGTCATTACCACCAGTTAATTTTGCATCTCTGTTATGTAATTTTGTTTTTATTTCAGCCCGACCATTTTGTAGTTCTTTCATCTCTGTACTAAGTGATTTTCTAGGGTCTTCTATGTTTTTCTCAAGTCCAGCTTGTATCTTTATGATTGCTCCCTTGAATTCTGGTTCAGGCATATTACTTCCATCTGCTTTTTTTAATTAAAGATCATTAGTGAATCACATACTTTATTTTTTTCTGCTTTTAAATTTTTATTTATTTTTTAAATTTCTTTTCAGTGTTCAAGAATTCATTGTTTATGCACCACACCCAGTGCTCCATGCAATATGTGCCCTCTATACTACCCACTACCAAGCTCACCAAACCTCCACTCCCCTCTCCTCCAAAACCCTCAGTTTGCTTCGCAGAGTGAGAAACTTCCATCTGTTTTTATTAGATTCCTGGCCATGACCCCTGATGTTCTTTCTTTTGGGGTAAATTCCTCTGTCTTGACACTTTGTCTTGATTAGTGTTTTGTGTCTGTGTGTGTCAGGAAAGCCTGTTGTATTTTCTGTTCCTAAGAGTAAGGGCTATATTACAATGATGTCCTATACTGTCCAGGGCCTGGTGTTTCAGGAAATCTTTCAGAGTGTGCACTCTGCTGTTGTATTTTGGCTACTCTTTCCCACAGTCACTTGTCTGCAGAGTTTCTTCTTCCCTGCAGTCGAGAATGTTCGGATCTTGTCCAATGTGTGATGCTTTAACTTGGTGATAAACTTTGGTCTGCTTGTTCAGATAAATCTGATAATATTTTCACTGGAGTTGAAGCTTTGTAGCACTGTGATCAGTAGGCTTTGTGTATGCCACTGAATGGGAGTGATTGTGCTGGTCTTCTGGGGAAGGGGGCTGTTGTGCTCATTCCCAGGCTGACTTGTTCTAGTAGAGATGCACCTACAGGGCACAGTGGAGTGAGGCCTCTATAGCAACTCCAGCCTCCATTGGGTGGGAGGCACTGTGTTGCTCACTGAAATCTGTCCTTGTTGATAGGTAGGGGGAAAAATGGTATAACCCTGCTCTCCTCCTGAGAGAGGAGAGTTCCCTCCCATGGATGTTCAGGAAGCCCTAATAGAAGATTGAACAATATGTGCTTGTGTCCCTGGCTTCCATCTAATCCTTACCTTCACCCCGTGTATGTCTGAGCCTCTGCCTGCCTGGAGGCACAGTACTCCTGTGTTTTATCTCAGGCATGTGGTTGGGTTTCAAAAACACCAAATATTAGGGATCTGGTGCAGGGCAGACCCATGCTGATGCTTTGGGGGAAGGGTCTTACTTCACTATAGCTAGTGCCAGTTTGTTGCAGAAAAGCAGTCATGTGACTGGCAAATACTCAGAATTTATGGTAAAGCACAGCCAAAAGCTGACTTCCAGTTTAGCTGCCTTCAAAAGATACCTCTGCTTCTATGCTAATTAATGTGGCCAGTCAATGTTGTCCCCTGAGAAGCAGCATCACCTCTCCCAAATTCATTCAAAGAAGGGGAGCTGTTTCTCCTGGTGCACCCAGGAGATACTCAGACCATGCTCTCCACTCCCAGGCCTCTGCCCTTCTTCCCCACATGAGCACTGTTAAGTCCATCAGGCATTACCTCAAGAATGGCATGGACTTCTTAAAATTCAGACTTTGAGCTTCATTGCTTTTAAAAACTTAGGATAATCAGCTCTTCTCCTTTTCCCAGTGAATGGTTTTGGGGAAGAGTTTTTCTTGTGCAAACCTCTCTGTGCTGCTTTGTCTCTTTCTCTGTAATCGGAGTTCCCTCTCCTCCACTGCACCTGTGATTCTTTTCTCCTCCAAATCAACTCTTCACAGCTCCTATCTTCTACAGTGTGGCCATCTTGCTCCCTCTAAATGTTCAGTGTGTTCTCCCAGTCCACAGATCTGTTTCTTGGGTGTTCAGAGTGATTTGATATTTATCTAGCTGCGTCAAGGGTTGAGGCAAGCATAGAGTCCCCCCTACTACCCTGCCATGTTAATCCCCAATTCTATATTGGTTTATTCAAGAACTTCCAAACTACTTTCCACAGGGGCTGCATTATTTTACATTCTCACCCATAATGGATGAAGGTTACAATTTCTCCACATCTTCACCAACAATGTTTGTTATTTTCCATTTGTCCATTATACCTATCTTGTGGGTGTATGATCTTGTGGTTTTGATTTCCATTTCCCTAGTGATTAATGATGGTGAACATCTATCTATTCATGTGATTGTTGGCCATTTGTATATCTTACTTGGAGAAATCTCTATTTAAGTACTCTGTTATTCAATTAAGTTGTCTTTATTTTAGAATTGTTTTTCTTAAATATTTTATTTAGTTTGTCAGGGAAAGAGAGCATAAGCAGGGGGAGCAATAGGCAGAGGGAGAAGCAGGCTTCCCGCTGAGCAGGGAGCCTGATGAGGGACTCAAACCTAGGACAGTAGGATCAGACCTGAGCCAAAAGCAGATGCTTAACTACTGAGCCACCTAGGCATCCCTTCACTGTAGAATTAAGAGTTACTTAAATAGGGGTGCCTGGATTGTTCAGTCAGTTAAATGTCTGCCTTCAGCTCAGGTCATGATCCTGGGGTCCTGGGATCAAGTTCCACCCGAATTAGGCTCCCAGCTCATGAGAAGCCTGTTTCTCCCTCTCCTTCTGCTTGCTGCTCCCCCTACTCATGCTCTTTCCCTCTCTCTGTCAAATAAATAAAAATTTTTTAAAAAGAGTGACTTAAATATTCTGGATAGACATTTTTATATTTATTCATGTATTTACCCTTACCAGACATTTTTTTTATCTTCATACAGCTGTGAATTATTGTTTTGTGTCCTATTTCAACCCAAGAGACTCCTTTTAGCAATTCTTGTAGGACAAGTTTAGTGATAATGAAATCCCTCAGTTTTTGTTTATTTGGGAATGTCTTAACTTCTCCTTCATTTTTGAAGGAGAGATTTACTGGTTATAGAATTAGTTGACAGCCTTTTAACTATATTGTCCCAATGCCATCTAGCTACGAAGATTTTTGTTTTAGGAATTTGGCTTATAATCTTATTGAAGATTCTTTGTAGATGATGAGTTTCTTCTCTCTTGCTGCTTTCAAAATTCTATCTTTGGCTTTTGACATATTATAATGTACCTCGATGTGGGTCTCTTTCTCTGAATGTATCTTACTTGGAGTTTGTTGGGATTCTTGGATTTTATAGATTCATGTCTTTCAACAAGTTTGGGTAGTTTTCAGACACTTCTTTTTAATGATATTTCCCTGCTCCATCTGGGAATCCTATAATAAATATATTGATTTAAATGCTGATGGCTTACAAGTCCTTTAAGCTCTGTTCATTTGTCCTTGATCTTTTTCTCTTAGCTCCTTGACTTGATCATTTAACTTGTCTTACATTCAGGCTTTTTTTTTTTTTTTTTTTTTTTTTGGTCTGCCTGTTCAAATCTGCTGTTGAACCCCTTAGTAAAATTTTCAATTCAATTATTGTATTTTTTGGATCCAGAATTTCTGTTTGGTCCCTCTTTGTAATTTCTATCTCTGTTGATATTCTCATTTTGTTCATATATAATTTTCCTGATTCCTTTCATTTGTTTATTTTTTGTCTATGTTTTCCTTGGGCTATGTAAATATATTTAAGTGAATTCTCTTAAAATCTTTATCTAGTAAATCCAATGTCTGTGTTTCTTTGGTGACAGTTTCTGCCAAATTTACTTTCTTCTTTTTAATTGCTCATGTTTTTATTGTTTCTCTGTATATATGCCTTGTGATTTTGTTGTTGTTGAAAATTGGCAATTGCAAAAATAGCCATGTTTCCCATTCTTTGTAGACTGCTTCTGTGTCAAAGTAGTCCTCTGATTAGCTAGAGATGCTCTGAGTTTAGGAATCACCTGAGGTCAAGTGTAAGGTCTTTCCAAAGCATGTCTCTTGACTCTGCCCGTGTGTGACTTTCTCAATTACCCTGTACAGAGCTCCTTTTGAATGTCTGAATTTCCCAAAAAAATCTCACCTCACTTCAGCTTCTCCTCAAGGGTTTGCATGGTCTACTCTATGTCTCCATGTCTTGCCCCAGTTGTCTGTATGTCTGTAGTACCATTGCAGCTTTCACTACCAGTGGCTGCTGCATTTTCTTACCTGAGATCTGAGTTAGGTAAGACAGAGATCAGTCTTCTAGGGACTCCCCAGGCAAGTTAGGAATGTTGCAAATAAGGTCTGTCCTGCAACCTCTGACTCAATGAAAGGCATTAGGAACTGAGTTCCACCTTCTCCAGACCAAGACCATACTATGCCAAGAAGGTAGTGGGGCAAGTGGGAGTAAAAAAACTATAAAACTGCCTACCATTTAGAGCATGATTGTGGTTTTTTGTTTGTTTTTCTTGGTTGGGCATTTGGTTGGTTGCTATAGACTTTTATCTGTTTTCTAGAACTCCTACAATGTTGTTTTAGACAATTTCTTGCTCTTTTCTGTTGTCTTCATGAGAAAACCACAGTTTAGACCTAGGAAGCTCCTAGATAACCATTTTGCTGTCATAATTATGTGTTTATATTTGATATATTTATACTTATTTTGTGGTCCAAAATATAATTTGCCTTGACAAACATTCCATGTTCACTTGAAAATTATGTGTATTCTGCTGCTGTTGTACAGAGTATTCTGGAAATGTCACTTAAATCAAAGCGATTGATAGTATTATTTATGTCTTTTATAACGTTGTTGATTTTATGCCCATTTATCCTGTCAATAATTGAAAGAGATTTATTAAAATTTATTACTTTAATTTTGGATTTTTCTTTTCCTTGCATTTCTATCAATTTTCACTTCAAGACTTTCAAAGGTCAGTTAGGTAAACAAATACTTCAGATTATTATGGTTGTGTCAAATCGGTTCCTTTATAATTCTGAAGTAAACTTTATTATCACTACTAGTATTCTTTGCTCTGAAACATACTTTGTGGGTATTAATATAGTCATCCCAGATTTCTTTGATTAGTGTTAGCATGGTATATCTTTCCATCTTTTTACCATTAACCTATTTTTTATTATATTCAATTAGCCAATATATAGTACATCATTAGTTTCTGATGTAGTGTTCAATGATTCATTAGTTGCATATAACACCCAGTGCTCATCACACAACCCGTGTTCTCCTTATTGCCCACTACCCAGTTACCCCATGACCGCAAAACCTCCTTTCTGTAACTCTATTTGTTTCCCAGAGTCCACAGTCTCTCATGGTTTCTCTCCCTCTCTGATTTCTTCCCATTCAGTTTTCCCTCCCTTCCCCTATGGTCCTCCGAACTATTCCTTATGTTCCAGATATGAGTGAAACCATACAATTGTCTTTCTCTGCTTGACTTATTTCACTTAACACAATACCCTTCAGTTCCATCCATATCAATGCAAAGATGGATATTCTTCCTTTCTTATGGCTGAGTAATATTCCATTATATATATAAACCATATCTTCTTTATCCATTCATTTGTTGAAGGACATCTTGGCTCCTTCCACAGTTTGGTTATTGTGGACATTGCTGCTATGAATCTTTAACTTATTCATGTCTTTAGATTTAAAGTGCATTTCCTGCAGAATGCATATGGTTAAGTTTTTTAAAATTGTTTTTTGTGATCTAATCTGATATTCTCTGTCTTTTCATTAAAATTTTATATGATTTACATTTAATATGATTATTGTTATGTCTAATATTAAGTCTAGCATCCTATCATTTGGTTTCTACTTTTCTCAGGTTATTTTCCCCCTTTCTGCTTTTTTAAAAAATTTTATATTAGTTTCCTACAGCTACTGTAATGAAGTGCTACAAACAGAATAGATTAAAACAACAGAAATTCATTGTCTCAGTTTTGGAGGGTAGTCATCTGAAATAAAAATGTTAGCAAAGTCATATTCTCTCTGAAATCTATAGGAGAGAATCCTTCCTTGTCTCTTCTAGCTTCTGATGTTTTTTAGGAATCCATGGCATTCTCTGTATCTTAGATGCATTTCTCCAATCTTTGCCTTCATCATCACATGGCCATCTTCTCCATACATGTCTCTGTTTTCTTCTAATAAGGACACCAACCATATTGAACTCAGCTCCAGCTTAATGATCTCACCTCAATTTGACTACATCTGCAAAGATCTTATTTCCAAAAAGGCCATATTCACAGTTGTCAGGGATTAGGACTTCAACATATCCTTTTAGGGGAAACAATTCAACTCATAATAAATGACCTATATAACTTTATTTTATGTCCATTCTTGGTTTATTAATTACATCTCTGCTTTGTTAATTTAGTGGTTACTTTAGGATTTATAGTATGCATCTTTACCACAGTCTAACTTCAAGTAATATTATACCTATATAATATCTGTACAGTTTAAGAACCTGCATAGTTTAAGAATCTTATAATACTATATTCCATTTCTTCTCTCCTGCCTTTAGTCTATTATTTACATAATTTGATTTACACCTATTTTATAAATTCCACAATATGTCATTTATATTTGAAAAGTCAGTTATCTTTTAAAGATATTTAAATAAGAAAAAAATCTTACTTACTCAAGTAGTTACCAGTTTTGATACTCTTCATTTCTTTGTGTATCCATTTTCCCACTTGATATCTACTCTTTCTACCTGGGAGCTACGTATACTATTTTTTTCTTTATTACTGTTTTTGAGCAATTTCATTACTATGTGTTTTGGCATTGTTTTCTTCTTATACTTGGAATTAAGTGGTATTTTTGGTTCTGTGAACTTGTTTTTTTTCTTTTTTTTTTTGGCTTTTAAAAATTTTTTTATATACATTTAATGTATTATTGGCCTCAGGGATACAGGTCTGTGAATCACCAGATTTACACACTTCACAGCACTCACCATAGCACATACCCTCCGCAATGTCCATAACCCTACCACCCTCTCCCTACCCCCCTCCCCCCAGCCACCTTCAGTTTCTTTTGTGACATTAAGAATCTCTTACGTTTTGTCTCCCTCCTGATCCCATCTTGTTTCATTTATTCTTTTCCTACCCCCCAAACCTCCCACGTTGATCTCCACTTCCTCATATTAGGGAGATCATATGGTAGTTGTCTTTCTCTGATTGACTTATTTCGCTCAGCATAATACCCTCTACTTCCATCCACATCATTGCAAATGGCAATATTTCATTTCTTTTGATGGCTTCATAGTATTCCACTGTATATATATTTATACACACCACATCTTCTTTATCCATTCCTCTGTTGATGGGCATCTAGGTTCTTTCCATAGTTTGGCTATTGTGGACATTGCTGTTATAAACATTCAAGTGCACGTTCAGAACACTACGTTTGTATCTTTAGGGTAAATACCCAGTAGTGCAATTGCTGGGTCATAAAGTAGCTCTATTTTCAATTTTTTGAGGAACCTCCATGCTGTTTTCCAGAGTGGTTGCACCAGCTTGCATTCCCACCAACAGTGGAGGGTTCCCCTTTCTCCGCATCCTCGCCAGCATCTGTCATTTCCTGACTTGTTAATTTTAGCCATTCTGACTGGTGTGAGGTGGTATCTTATTGTGCTTTTGATTTGTACTTCCCTGATGCCGAGTGGTATGGAGCACTTTTTCATGTGTCTGTTGGCCATCTGGATGTCTTCTTTGCAGAAATGTCTGTTCATGTCACTGCCCATTTCTTGATTGGATTATTTGTTCTTTGAGTGTTTGTTGAGTTTGATAAGTTCTTTATAGATTTTGGATACTAGCCCTTTATCTGATATGCTATTTGCAAATGTCTTTTCCCATTCTGTCACTTAGGGTTTTTTTAAGTCAAATATGGAAATCTTTGGCTATTATATCTTTAAATACATATATTTTTAATTTTCCCTTTGACTTTCCTGTCCTTAGGTAACTCTAATTTACATCCACCCATATTAGGCTGGTTGAAGTTATTTCAGGGCTTTTTTTTTCTGTTTCATTTTGGATAGTTTCTAATGCTACAACTTCAAGTTTATTAATATTTTATTTTGTAATCTCTGATATGTTGTTAACCACATTCAGTAGATTTTTCATTTCAAACATTATTGTCTGCATCTGTAGAATTTCATTTGAGTCCTTTAGAAATATCTGTCATGCCTTTATTTTTGAACATATGAAATACAGTTATAATAAGTGCTTTTATTGTCCTTGTTTGCTAATTTTAACATCATTTTTTATACCCATGAAAAATGAGTACTTAAAAAATGATGCTTGATATTATTAGGCATCACAGAAATTTAAATTGAAGCTATGAGATACCACTTGAGTCTGCTATCATCAAAAAGGCATATAATAACAAACTAATGAGCACATGGAGAAATCAGACATTCATATATCACTGGTGGGAATCTGAAATAGTGCAGCACTTTGGAAAATGACTGGCAGTTCTATTAAAGGCTAAACAGTTATCATATGATATACAATACACTCCTAGGTATATATTCCAGGGAAATTAAAGCATATGTCAACCCACAACATGAACTCTAAAGTTCATAGCAGCATTATTCATAGTAGCAAAATAGTAGAAAATACCTAAATGTCCATCTATTAATAAAATGAATAAGCAAGTTGTGGTATATCCATACAATAGACTATTATTCAATAATAAAAATAAGTAAAGAACTGACACATGTTACCAGAATAAACCTTGAAAACAGTATGCTAAATGAAAGAAGCTAAACAGAAGAGGACATATATTATAATTCCATCTATATGAATTGTCCAGAATAAGCATATTCATACAGACAAAAAAATAGGTTATTGGTTGCCTAGGGCTGATACAGTTAAAACTTAATGGGGAGT
Source organism: Taxidea taxus jeffersonii (assembly GCA_003697995.1). NCBI lineage: Eukaryota > Metazoa > Chordata > Mammalia > Carnivora > Mustelidae > Taxidea > Taxidea taxus. Next base: position 34,798 of record ML101962.1, on the reverse strand, counting down.
GACAACTAATGAGTACAGAGTTTCTTTTTGAGGTGATAAAAATGTTCTGAAATTGATGTGACAGTGAATATAAAACTCAAACATACTAAAAACCACTGCATATTTTAAATGGGTGAGTTGTATGGTATACTAATTATATCTTAAGAGAGCTGTTATAAAAATACTACAGCATAAAAAGCTTAAAATTATCTGTGCTTCTGTTGGTCTTTTACCTTGGGTGCTGCTAGGATTCACCCAGAAATTTATCCCCAAGTAGTCAGCTGACTGTATGTTCAAAGGCAATGTTCTATAAGAAGCAACTAACTACACATACTTCAGTGATTTTACATCCAGTGTACACCAGAAGCTTTGCCAGGGCCATAATAAATGTTAGTAATGACTATTTATTGGTTAAAAATGGTGTTTTGCTATTTAGTATGATATAAAAATTGGCTTGCATTGGTAAAATTGTGGGTATTCAAGATATGTATCCTGGCTAAAATATTTTAGAGATCCTATCCATGGATCAGAAGTTATCTGCCTTGACATGTGGCAAAGCCTGTCTCTGAATCACTTACAAATGATTCACACAAACTTCTTTGTAAAGTTTGCAAATCTGGAAAGCATGGGATCTTACAGTAACTCTTGTATGGATACTCCTGTGTGTGCTTGCGAAGAAATGTGTTTTAATCAATGTCAATGCACAATTTTTTCTGACACAGGCTCTTTTTATAAACTGCTAACAAAGTAATGGGACATATTTAACTCTTACACACTTTCCTTGCCAAATAGGAACCTACTGTTACCTACCAAGAGTTCCTAACAGTTGTATGTAATCAGTACGCCTGTTAGGTCAGAACACATTGAAAGCAGTTTGGTGTGAGAAAATCAATAATTTCACAAAGTGTTTCTCTCATCAGAACAAGTTTTTCACAACTTGATAGGGTTGTGAATGTTTACTTAAGTTTTAGATTTTGGTGGTGATTCCCACCTTTTGCAACAGGACTATTTTATTCTCAAAGTTCTTTTTGAGTAGGTTACCTGGAATTTGAAACATTGGTAGTTACACCTAACAGGGGTTCAAAGAAAAATATCTACTGCTAGGAAGAGCTGCCCAGGTGCATTGAGGAGAACAGATGTAGCTACCCTAACTCAAGTCAGAAGTCTAAGGGGGTCTCAGTGTACCTTGTGAGAAGAGAGACCCATAAGCACTGACACTTTCATCTTGGCCTGTGCACTGCTGCAGGTCCTATTTGGAGCCTCAGACTTGCCTGTGTCTTTGAAATGGTTTTAAAATGATCTTTGATTTGGCTTATGCTCTAAAATCAAGAGATGGGTTAGCAGGGGAGAAGCCCATTCCCCTCTAAAGAAGGCAGTACATGTATAGATGGTGAAAGGAGAGAATAGCATGCCCATTCAGTTTGAATGAAGGGGACATGGGAGCTCTGCCTTTTTGTCCACAAAGAGCACTCCATAGCCTTGCACTTTGTTAGCTATCTCTTCAACCAGGTTATAAGCAGAGGCAACCGAGTATAGTAGAGAGTACCGGGTTGGATCCACCCAGTATAGTACAGAGTACTATAGAATCCCTAGATCTAGCTCTATGTGAAAACTCGGCAAGTCCCATATCCTTTTTGGCCTTCAGACCCTCCATCATTTGAGCTGTATGACTCCTGGAAGCCTTTCTTACTTTTACATTCTGTAATCTCAGGAGCTGAACAAATTGAGGATTAACAAATAAGGAAGTTTTCAGTTTCTAGGGGATTGGAACTCATGTTAAACACACCACAGACAGAAGAAGCTACAGTATAAAGAGTGAGTCAGAAGATCCTAGTAGTTGATGCCATCAAGTATTATTCATGCAAGATATCAGTTCCTTATAGGCATATACTCTCTGAATTGATGGGCTATGTCCTTCACAGGTAGGAGCTTGTCCTCTTGGCCATTGGCTCCTCCAGGGCTAGCCTTTTTCAGTCTTTCTGTAGAGATTTCTGTGGCTGATCAATCCTTTTCATTGATACAGGTCTTCACAAGAATTGTCATGGTTTTGTGTCATGTTATGTCTTGGAATCCTGCCTTGTTAAAGTAATCTTATTTCCATATTTCCAAATTCTACAGGGAGGTAAAATATCAAGGGTGACTACACTGTGGCACTCAGATCCTAGGTTCCAGAAATATGATAAAAGATTGAAGGGTCACAAAGGCTCCTTAGTCTATGTGATGATAACTGAAGTGGTAGCCAAAGAGCAGAGATTATATTAAGGACATTTCTCAGATTGTCTTCATATATATATGAATACATATACATATATATATATATATATATATATATATATATATATATATATATATGACTAGAGGAATAACTAGATAGGGAGGGTCAGAAACAAAGAGCTGGAGATGTCTTTGAGTTTCCCAACATAGGTAACATGTTATTTAAGAAAGCATCAACATGAGATTAAGGTATAGTCTATAATCACTGAACCAAACTGTAATTTCTAAATGTTTATTTAATGGACCTCAGGGGTATGGTGACCTGATTATCTGAGCTAATATTCCTATGACTGTAGTAGAAAATCACATAGATTGGTGCCATGTCAATGGTAAGTGTAAATGTCACCACTGTAATCAGTGGGACAGTGCTATTGGTTATTCATATAGAATTTTGTGTTTTTCCACATTTCGGTGGTGCTCACCTCCACCAAGGGATTTTTGGCCCCTTCCTCTCTTTTCCAACATCAGTAAATCATTGCAGGGCTAATCCTCAAATAATAGTGTGTTATACTAATTGATTTCTAAGATCACTTACAGTCATAAAATTGTTCTATTATATGGACACATTAATAGACAGCTATGGACACATCTATAATTAAAGGGAGTGTTTTGAGGGCTTATGGATTTTCTGCTGCAATGGTTGTATACATCTGGCATCTATTCCATTTGGTTAATGCTGCATTGTCAAATTTTTAGAGATTGTCCTTGGATGTTTTAAAGTGCTGAGCTGGGTTCTGTTGACTGTAGAACAAACTAGTATTTCTGACTTGACCTATAGAGGCTCAGACTAGGGGAAACCACTGAGAGGAGGCAAGGAAAGACAATCAACAAAGGTGTAACTGAGTAAACTCAGCCCCTTCACCAGTTGCAATATGACAACCCAACCACCCAAGTCATTATGATGGTTATGCTGCTATTTAAGGTTGATGAGGTCAAATAGGGATCCTGCAATACATTGCAGTGATCAACATAATTTTTACAAAGCCACTTGTTTAGCCTTCACAGTAATTCTGGTACTTTGCTAAGAAGTGAAATTTTCTTAAGTCAGTAACAGGAGTTTATCAGTGAAGACACTGTTAGCTGAAGACTTCTAGGATGACTGGATGATACTCCTCAACCATGTGATTTTAAAATCTGTGTTCTGTCCCTCCAACAGCTATTCATGGATTAGCATTATCTGAAGGCTAGGTGCCCTTGATTGTAAGAAGGCTGATAATAGAAACTGGAGCCAAGAGCAGCTAGAGAAATAAGTTTGCTTGTTTAGGTAGAGTTCCTTCCCAAAACTCATATGAGAGCAAGCATACTTAGGAGTGCCTGAGTGGCTCAGTCTGTTAAGTGTCCAACTCTTGATTTTTGTCGCAGGCTATGATCTCAGGATCCTGAGATGGAGCACCTCTTTGAACTCTGCACTCAGCTGGGCATCTGCTTAAAATTCTCTCTCCCTCTCCCTCTACTCCGACCCTCACCTCTCTTTATCTCTCAAATAAAGAAATAAATCTTAAGGGGAAAAAAGAGCAAGCATACTTTCCCCCAAACCATAGTAAAAATCCTGTCATGTCTTACAGGTTCACAGTGGTTTTGGCCAGCCGAGGCTCAAACTAATCAACCATGGCAAGGCAGGTTTTGCATTACTCTGATAGGCTTAGACAAATCTTCTTATCCCTGGAGCTGGCACAGGGGTCAGCCCTCCAAACTACACACAGCCATTCAGAGAGGAAGGGTGGCTTGGATGATTGGGGACAATCTGGATTTATTAAAACTCACTTAGATTTATATAATATTTTCTAATTGAAAAGCCACTTTTATACATTTCATTTTAGTGATATACCTCTTTTATTCTAAATGTAAGCAAAGGATAAGGTCCTGGTTTGTGGATGGAGCTATCAAAGTTTTGTGTTTTTACCCAGTAGTGTTTGGCAAAACAGTAACTATTAAGGAAGGAGAACCAACAGGAAAACCTAATTTTGCAAGAAGGTTTAGTGGGCTAAAGGCAGACTCAGTGCTATTTTAGGAATTCAAAGTTTAGAAAAAAGAAGTTGGAGTCTGTTTTCTTGAGGAGAATTGAGAATGGACTGGAAAACAGAAGCAAGAAAGGTAAGGGAAAAAAAGATGGAGACAGGTGATTTACATACTATATGGGCAACACTCAATGGACCCTAAGGAAAGGAAGATTATAATTGTTAAAAGCTTAGTTGTTAAAAAAAAAATGAAAAGAAAGAAAGGAAAGGAGGGAGGGAAGGAGGGAAGAGAGGAAGAAAAACTTTACTGTTAGTTGTAGTTACAAAGTGGCTGGATCGCAAATACACTAAATTCCTGGTAGAACAAATGTAGCAGCTTGCTTGAAGGTGCTTATGTAAGTGGGGCTACAGTTTGAAGGATAAGAACCAGGGTTAAAAATTTAGGGCTTCTGCAGGCTGGCACCAGCACTATCTGGGGGCTTCTGTGGAACTCCCTGGTGTTAACCTGTCTGAGGCTGTCTAGAGAAGATCTGACATCCAGTTAGAGCCACATCTTTTTAGCTCAGCATCCAGAGACATATTGTTAACAGTTGATGTCCCTTCAACAAGAGGATCCTCATTTATCTCTTCTCTTCTTCCTCCCTCTCCACCTCTCCGATAACCCTCTTTTCTTTTTTTCTTGGCTATTGGGAGGTCTCATCTTTGGATAAAGTTCTTACATGTCACAATTAATGAAGGGGTCCAGTTTCAAGCAACTGACCAATTTCATCCTTGAGAGGTTCACATAATAAAGCTATATAAAGTACTTTTTCAATCACCTACATAAACATTCTCCTATTAGATTATACTTCTAAATCTCATTATCTTTGTTAATGATCTTATTAAAAACTTCCCTATCTTGTAACACTACATCCAAAACTAATGACATGCTGTATGGTGAGTAACATAACATAATAAAAAACAATAATAAATAAATAAATTTCCCTATTATCACCTGCCAGGGAGATGGAACTAAATTTAAGAAATCACCTATAAGTCACTAAAAAGTAAATACATGGACTTTCCAGCCCTGCCCCTGCAAATTCATTCCAGTCACACAGAGACAAGGTAGATGGCCTTCCCCTTGGAAAAGGGACAGTTCTCAGGTGGAAGCTGGGTTTTCAGTAAACAGGCCAGTGAATATGTTTCCCAGGACCTCTGTTCTTGGGAGAAACACTTGTGCCCTGATGACCCATAGAGTTCTTAACAACAAACACTGAAGCCCGGAATAGAACCTTTTGATCATAGTGCCCACATGTCACTAAGCACCCTCACGGGTCTACTGACAGAATACTGGCCACCGTGTCCCAGGTAGGAAGAGAAATGTCTGATCCCCATGTCCAACTGGGCATCTTATGGAGAAACAACCAGAAGAGAAGCTGTCAGAACTTGTTGGACAGCATCAGTAATCAGGGAAACAGACACTATTCCACATTTGGAGAGAACGTAAAGCTTATGGAAACAGAGAAGTCCTACTCAATTCTGTCCTTCAACTGGAAAGAAGAAAACTTGTTGAAAAAGAAACTCAGTTTTCTGGAGTCCATGAAGAAGTATGAAGCTAATGCCTGGCTAATGGAGCAGAAAGCCTTTTATAAACAATGCCACTTGAAGCTCCGAAGGTCAGAGCTGGCACATGCCCGGTTGCTAGGCAACAAGGACCTGGTCAAACAGCTCACTTCCAAGAGCTTGTTGTCCAACTACACCTCCACCGTGGTGGATGAGAGTGAGGCAGCAGTGAAGGCAATAGTCCAGAATAGGAAAGGATGGGAGAAGAACAAGATGATTTTCAGACTTAGCCTGGATAAGAATAGACTCTGCCCATCCCTCAGTAGTAGTCTGCTGAAGAAGGTGGAGGCCAGACCAGCTTCCAGGGCAACTTTAAGGGCAAACTCCAAGACAGAGAATGTAAAGACCACTGTAAAAATCAAGAGGTCGCCTTCCAGAGAGGAGGGCAAGCCAGCTTTGGTTTTATCTTTGGAGTCTCTGAAGAGCCCACAGCAGGAAGAAAAACAGAAAAAGCTCCCTGTAGATAGAAAGCCACTGCTGGACAGGGAAGGAATCACAGGGGACTTCTCCAGCAGGCCAACAAGCATTGTGCAGAGCCATCTCCAAGATTCAGGCACTGGCAGGAAATCGAAAGGCAAACTTCTTAAATACATAGTGTATGGAGACAGAAGTGTGGAACACCCCAAAAAGAAAATGCCAAGACCCAGGAAAAACCCCCATGACTCAGAAAGTGTGCAAATGGACCCATCACTGCTGACCCAGATTCAAGCCTTCCTAAGGCAAAAGTTTCTCATAAATGAAAGAACTACATGTCTGGACAACAGAATCCAAGGTCTTCCACAGCCCACACATTTTCTCTTTCAAGATTACTCTCCCAACAGTCCCTTGGAGAAAGAAAGTGAGGGAGTACTGCATGCTCCAGTAATCAGAACGCATGCGGTAGGAAGAGAGCAGAAAATCATTCTTGAAGAGATCAGAAAACAAATCTGAAGCAATTCCATCACCAAGAACACTTTTTTCCCCTGAGGTACTCTTCCCCTCTCTACCCATTTATCATTCAGCAACAATCTCTTAATATTTAACCAAGAAAAATATTACCCCTGACCTCAAACTGCTGCTGAACTCTGAGAGAAAAGGCTTTTTTTCAAACTCTTCTATAAAAACATGACAATCAAGGCAGGATTTAATGGTAAGAAAGTGGACAAGCGTCATGACTGGCTCTGCAAACCTTGTATATGAAGACACAGAGATAAGCAGAGAGCACAGGCTATGCTGGGACCAGGGCATCTTGAACTTTCCACACCAGGCTTCATCTCCACACCAAACAACACTTCTCAAGGAGTAATATCTAAGAGGAAAGTGATCCTGGGAAACTCTTTGCCAATATTGCTTTACTGTAAAAAAAAAAAAAAAGAGCGAAAGACAATAATTTGGGAAATGTTCACAAATATGCTTTTTCAGTGGCATGAAGAGGGAGTGGGAATGGAAATTGACTCTAATTTCTAACTTTTTTGTAATGAAAACTAGTTGCTTTGAAAACTAGGAGAAATATCTTTCTCTCTTTTCCTCTCCCAATCCTTCATCCCAGGTGAGAACCTTATCAGGAGCCTCCTTACATTTCATTAAGCAAAGACACTGCTGACTGAAGCAGGCTGAAGTTTACTGGCATGATAATGTGGAAAGATCATGGAGTGGGTGGCAGAGGTTCTGGTTTCTACCTTTATTTATATAAATTTATATAAATGCAATGGCCAGAGTAATATTGGGCAAAGTGTTTCACAATTTGATACCTGTTTCCTCATCTATAATAAGAGGGTTAGACAATATGATATTTTAGGTCACTTTTACCACTACACTTCCTCAGTACAATTACTTTGACTTGTGTCACCAAAACAGATATTGGATGGCTGCCCTTGAGGAAAATATGACATCTTCAGTCTTTTGTCCCTCCAGTGGACTTTCCAGTGATAATATTTCAGACTTTTTTCTGAAGTAACATAAGGCAGTAAAAATCTTTTTATTCTCAATTAGATGATAATGAAATAAATATATATGATGATAATTTTATACTCAAATAAACAATGGTCTTTCTTTAAATATTATTTCTGTATGTTTCCAAATATTTAAGTCCCACGATGACAGCAAAGGTAACCCAAGAATGTGGAGTTCACGAAAGCACATAGCTCTTTCATCACAGTTTTAGTGTCACCTGTGAAAATCAGATGGCTGACACGAGTCCCATTTACAGGTCGAGGATACTCCTGTCACACATTGCAGTGGTCTATGCTGTCCCAAATAACTGTTTCCACTTCATGTGCGTTCAATATAAGTTTTGTTAATTTCCTCTGTGGGTTACTTGAGTAGGAGCATTAGAAACACACAGATGGTTATCAGAAACAAAAGCCACCTTTAAATAAATCATGTTATTACAAGAGTGATTTTGAAGTGGGAGGCTAGGTGGGGAACTGGGGTAGGGAGGAATAAAGCAGCTCTCTTTAAAGTCACTTAGGGGGGTGCCTGGGTGGCTCAGTGGGTTAAAGCTGCTGCCTTCAGCTCGGGTCATGATCCCAGGATCGTGGGATCGAGCCCCGCGTCGGGCTTTCTGCTCTGCGGACAGCCTGCTTCCTCCTCTCTCTCTGCCTCTCTGCCTACTTGTGATCTCTGTCTATCAAATAAATAAATAAAATCTTAAAAAAAATAAAGTCACTTAGGAAAATATGATCTATTTACTCATCACATTTTTAGGAATATATGGAAAACAAACTGGTTCTCCTCTTACTGCTTTCCCAAACCAGCTACGTTCATAAGGGTTGTGCTGTCCCTGAACAGTGGAAAGAGACTGTGAGAGGCACCAGAATTGCAGAAAAGTTCCAAGATCGTTCTTCACACTCAGGAACAATTCTTACACTACCTTTTACTGGTAGTTTCCATAGAGATCTGGAAGTCCAGATGACAAATCAGGCCCTTCAGCTTTGCAAGTGTCATTTCATCCATTCATATACTCCTTCAACAGTTATGTACTGGACATTAAGGTAAAGAAAATAGACATGCTCCTACTCTCCTGGAGTTTACAATTTAGGAAGGAAGTTAGGCAGTAATTAAGCAAATGAAAAAATTCATTGTGACAGGCACTATAGAATTATGATGAACATTTTGGAGAACTCAATTTAAATGTGAAAAATATGTCAGCCCCATTAATAATACATATTGAAGTCAAATGGCATTTTCACTGAATTGGATTGCGTTCACAGAATGCAAGCATAATGGGGGCAATTTTGAAATGCATTTTTAGGTAAAATACTTCCATTTGACAGGCCCAAGTTTACACTATCTAATTGTGGTGAGCTGGGATTGTCTCAATCTCAGTTTGAAGCACGTGAAGGTTACGTTCTTGCCCTTGGTGTTATCTCTGGAACAAGTCTACCTTCTTATTTGACTCAAGTAATAGATTTTATATCACCACTGTCTCCCTCAGGGTGCACTGAGAAGTAGATCAAACCCAGCAGTGTCAGGCAGTGATGGGTCCTGAAAGGTGGATAACTGATGTAATTGACTTCAGCGTTTATAGATCACATGTCAAAGTTTTGAAATATTTTCACTTGGCTGATTTATCTTCATGTGATGTACATATATATCCTTCTTAAAAGCTCCAAGATGAGTTGCAATCAATGAGAGGGTGCCAGTCAGTGGTGTGCAAATGTACAAAAGTGAGGATGAAAAGGCATTTCTGAGACACCCAGGTTGCTGTGTAGCTCCATAAAGCATGTTTACATTGCTGCTGGTACTTGGGGCACAGCCATGAGTAAGACAAAATCACTGACTTTATTGGACTTGGTTTCTAGTGGAGCACAAATAAAAATGAGCAGACTAACAAAAACAACATCAACAATTTTTCTTTATTGAAAGTTCCATGTGTAGCTCAAATGCTACCATTTTACTGGGATACTAATCATGTTCTTCTCCCTTCCCTTAACTCCCTTTCCCTGGTTCCTACCTATGGGCTTACCTATGGCCTCTATGACCTATATGCTGAGGAGTCAACATTTTTATCTTCTGTGTATGCTTTTCTTTAGACACATATTTATCTATCTCTCTCTGGGAAGCTTCACTTGCTTCTTTAAGATACTTCAACTAAAACAACTAAACCCAAGTGTACTAGATTTCCCTCCAAAATCTGCTCGTCTTCTGTTTAGACCCAATAGCCCCAGTATCTACCCAGTTACCCAAACCAGAAATGTGGTAGTTCTTATGACTCCTCTCTGTCCCATGCAAGAATATCTAATCAGTCACCTGGTTCCAGTCCCTAACATGTCTTAGATTGTTCCTTCCCTTCTATTCTTAGCTTTTATATGCATTTCTGGCATTATGTCAACAGTCTCCTAACTACAAAAACCACATGGCCCTTATGCTCCTCCAGTTTATATTATAAAATAAATATAGAATGCAAAACTGATTATCTTTGCTTCTTAATGTCTGCAAAACAAAGTCCCAAGTGTTTGGTATTGTATTGTCTACAAGGCCCTCCATGATCTGGCCTATCATTGTCCTTTCCAACCCCAACTTGATCCTTTTATGTCTCACAGTGAGGCATATTGAACACCTTCCACTTATCTGCCTAGTATATACCTACCCATCTGGTAAGATTGACTTAAAACTTTTTCTTTTTTTTTAAGTTTTTTTTCTTTTTCTCTTTATTATTAACACATAATGTATTATTAGCCCCAGGGGTACAGGTCTATAAATCATCAGATTTACACATTTCACAGCACTCATCATAGTGCATACCCTCTCAAATGTCTATAACCCAACCACCCACTCCCTATCCCTTCCCCCCAGGAACCCTTAGTTTGTTTTGTGAGATTAAGAGTCTCTTATGGTTTGTCTCCCTCCTGATCCCATCTTGTTTCCCACGTTGATCACCACTTCTTCATATTAGGGAGATCATATGGTAGTTGTCTTTCTCTGATTGACTTATTTCGCTCAGCATAATACCCTCTACTTCCATCCACATCATTGCAAATGGCAATATTTCATTTCTTTTGATGGCTTCATAGTATTCCATTGTATATATATTTATACACACCACATCTTCTTTATCCATTCCTCTGTTGATGGGCATCTAGGTTCTTTCCATAGTTTGGCTATTGTGGACATTGCTGTTATAAACATTCAAGTGCACGTTCAGAACACTACGTTTGTATCTTTAGGGTAAATACCCAGTAGTGCAATTGCTGGGTTGTAGGGTAGCTCTATTTTCAACTTTTTGAGGAACCTCCATGCTGTTTTCCAGAGTGGTTGCACAGCTTGCATTCCCACCAACAGTGTAGGAGGGTTCCCCTTTCTCCTCATCCTCACCAGCATCTGTCATTTCCTGACTTGTTAATTTCAGCCATTCTGACTGGTGTGAGGTGGTATCTCATTGTGCTTTTGACTTGTATTTCCCTGATGCCGAGTGATGTGGAGCACTTTTTCATGTGTCTGTTGGCCATCTGGATGTCTTCTTTGCAGAAATGTCTGTCCATGTCCTCTGCCCATTTCTTGATTGGATTATTTGTTCTATGGGTGTTGAGTTGGATAAGTTCTTTATAGATTTTGGATACTAGCCCTTTATCTGATATGTCGTTTGCAAATATCTTCTCCCATTCTGTCAGTATTCTTTTGGTTTTGTTGACTGTTTCCTTTGCTGTTCAAAAGCTTTTGATTTCGATGAAATCTCAATAGTTCATTTTTGCCCTTGGTTCCCTTGCCTTTGGCGATGTTTCTAGGAAGAAATTTTTGTGGCTGATGTTGAAGAGGTTGCTGCCTGTGTTCACCTCAAGGCTTTTGATGGATTCCTGTCTCACATTGAGGTCCTTCATCCATTTTGAGTCTATTTTTTGTATGATGTAAGGAAATGGTCCAGTTTCATTTTTCTGCATGTGGCTGTGTAATTTTCCTAACATCATTTGTTGAAGAGACTGTCTTTTTTTTTCCTTTGGACATTCTTTCCTGCTTTGTCAAAGATTAGTTGACCATAGAGGTGAGGGTCTATTTCTGGGCTCTCTATTCTCTTCCGTTTGTCTACGTGTCTGTTTTTGTGCCAGTACCATACTGTTTGATGATGACAGCTTTGTAAAAGTGCTTGAAGTCTGGAATTGTGATGCCACCAACTTTGGCTTTCATCATTCCTCTGGCTATTTGAGGTCTTTTCTGGTTCCACATAAATTTTAGGATTATTTGTTTCATTTCTTTGAAAAAAAATTGATGGCTTTTAAAAAAATTTTTATTTATTTATTCGACAGAGATCCCAGGACCCTGGGATCACGAGCTGAGCCAAAAACAGAGGCTTTAACCCACTGAGCCACGCAGGCGCCTCAGTGGTGTTTCAATAGGGATTGCATTAAACGTGTAGATTGCTTTAGGTGGCATAGACATTTTCACAATATTTGTTCTTCCAATCCATGAGCAGGGAACATTTTTCCATTTCTTTGGGCCTTCCTCAATTTCTTTCATGAGTACTTTATAGTTTTCTGAGTACAGATTCTTTGCCTCTTTGGTTAGGTTTATTCTTAGGTATCTTATGGGTTTGAATGCTATTGTAAATGGGATTGACTCCTTAATTTCTCTTTCTTCTGCCTTGTTGTTGGTGGGTGTATAGAAATGAAACTGATTTCTGTGCATTGATTTTATATCCTGACACTTTACTGAATTACTGTACAAGTTCTAGAAGATTTGGAGTGGAGTCTTTTGGGTTTTCCACATAAAGTATCATATCATCTGCAAAGAGTGAGAGTTTGACTTCTTTGCTTATTTGGATGCCTTTAATTTCTTTTTGTTGTCTGATTGCTGAGGCTAGGACTTCTAGCACTTTGTTGAATAGCTCTGGTGATAATGGACATCCCTGCTGAGTTCCTGACCTTAGCATAAAAGCTCTCAGTTTTTCCCCATTGAGAATGATATTTGCTGTGGGTTTTTCTTAGATGGCTTTGATGATATTGAGGTATGTACCCTCTACCCTATACTTTGAAGAGTTGTGACCAAGAAAGTATGCTGTACTTTGTCAATTGTTTTTTCAGCATCTATTGAGAGTATCATATGGTTCTTGTTCTTTCTTTTATTAATGTATTGTATCACATTGATAGATTTGTGGATGTTGAACCAAACTTGAAGCCCTGGAATAAATCCCACTTGGTCAGGGTGAATAATCCTTTTAATGTACTGTTGGGTCCTATTAGCTAGTATTTTGGTGAGAATTTTCACATCTGTGTTCATCAAGGATATTGGTCTGATATTCTCTTTTTTTTTTTTTTTTTGATGGGGCTTTTGTCTGGTTTTGGGATCAAGGTAATGCTGGCCTCATAAAATGAGTTTGGAAGTTTTCCTGCCATTTCTATTTTTTGGAACAGTTTCAGGAGAATAGGAATTAATTCTTCTTTAAATGCTTGGTAGACTTTCCCTGTGAAGCCGTCTGGCCCTGGGCTCTTGTTTGTTGGGAGATTTTTGATGACTGCTTCAATCTCCTTACTGGTTATGGGTCTGTTCGGATTTTCTATTTCTTCCTGGTTCAGTTGTGGTAGTTTATATGTCTCTAGGAATGCATCCATTTCTTCCAGATTGTCAAATTCTCTGGCATATAGTTGCTCATAATATGTTCTTATAATTGTTTGTATTTCTTCGATGTTGGTTTTTAAACCTTTTTCTCATACTTGAAAATTTTTTGGATCTGAATTCTCTGCCCAAATTGTACGTTTACATACTTCTATTAACCTTAGTGGTTTGTTCATGTCTGGCCTATTAGATTGTCTCCCCATAATAGACAAAGCATCTTTGAATCAATCTAAAACTAGTTTCAGCAACCCTGCAATGTGGCAAACATTCAATTGTTATTTGTTAGTAAATGTTAATAAAAGGGAACAACTTGAGACTTCAGTTGGAATAGGGTAAGACATGGGTTTTGGTATCTCCTGTAGAAATCTTTTCTTATTGTATCATCATCATATGTGTCCCAAGTTCTTTCCATAAATCTGATTTACTAAATAATGGGGACTGTAGGGGGGCAGTGTGGAGCAGAAGACAACTTTCTTTTTGTAAACCTACTCTCTGGCTCTGAATTTTTTCAGGGATGAAATCTCAGGTCATATAACATTTCTGTTATTGTTATGTCCACACTAGTGAAACTCCCTTAACTCAAAACATAAGTCTCACTCAGGTCTTCTTCTGGTTGGAAGTCTAATCTAAAGGTAGGTATATGAGCAACCAGTTTCTTTTCTCTTCTGCCCTTTCCCTTTCTTCTTACTAAAAATCTGTCCCTGGCCCTTCTGGAAGGGAGGGATTTAGAGAAAAGGATTCTGCCATATCCAGTTGGTGCATCTATAACAGGGTATTGAAACTTCAGGGAGAGGTAGGAATTAATAGCTTTCTTTCATAAAATATGTCCTACTGGGAATCCTAATTGAGAATCTGTAGTTTGGCTGGCAGCTTCCCATTTCTCTTCCTTCTCACAGCATTTGATGGTGCTCAGATGTTGGGTGGTTGGCCACACTCAATAAGGCAACATGTGTAGGGTAATTTGCAAGATGGTTCATCTCTTACAACTACATGTGGCAATAGGAAACATACACCTTTGCCCCATTATTGGTGAGTGTGCCCTTTATTTAGTTGTCACAGTCCCCTTCAGCCACATCTTATCTAATTACCCTTTCCAGGAAGAGTCAAGTACTATCCTTGTGTTCTCCCAAATCTAAAGATCACAGGGTCAAAGTCTCCAATTATTTCATTTGAAATATAGCTCAGAGTTTAAGATGAAGGAAAGCCTCCAGCTCTTTCTATGAAACCAGTATTATCCTGATATCAAAACCAGACAAAGATAAAACAAGAAAACTACAGACCAGTATTTCTTATCAATACGGATACAAATATTCTAAAAAAATACTAGCAAACCAAATCCAGCAGGATATAAAAAATGTTTGTGTATCATGGACAAGTAGGATTATCTCATGAATGCAAGGTTGGTTCAATCCACCAATGTAATAATATACCCTATCAGATGTAGAAGCATTTGATAAAATCCAGTATCCTTTCTTGATAAAAACACTTAACAAACTAGGAATAGAAGAAATTTTCCTCAACCTGAAGCATCTATGACAAACTTACAGCTAAAATCACACTCAACGGAGAAAGACTGAATGCTTTTCTCCTAAAATCAAGGACAAGACAAAGATGTCTGTTCTTGCCACTTCTATTCAATATTATACTATAAATATTAGCTAGGCACTTAGGCAAGAAGAACAAGCAAAAAGAATCCAGAGTGGAAAGGAAGAAATCAAACTATTTCTATTCACAGATGCATGATGTTGTATGTACAAACTCGGAAGGAAGGAAGGAAGGAGAAAGGAAGGCAGGAAGTGAGTAAGGAAGGGAGGGAGGGGAATACAAGATCAACATACAAAAAGTATTTATATTTTATATACTAGCAATTAGCAATCCAAAAATGAAATTCAGAAAACAATTCTGTTTATAGTAGCATCAGAAATATCAACTTAGGAAAATATCTAACCAAAGAATTTAAGACCTGTACACTGAAATCTATAGAACATCAATGAAAAAAATTAAGGACCTGAACAAATGGAGAGACATCCCAAGTCCAAGTTCTCATGGACTGGAGAACCTTATATTGTTAAAAATAGCAATAGTCCCTATAAACACAACACAATCCTTATCAAAATTCCAGATGTGTGTTTTGTTGATTATAAAATTCATATGGCACTGCAAGGGACCTCAAGTAGACAAAATGATCTTGGAAAGGAACAAAGATGGAGAGTCACACATCCCAAATTCAAAATCTAGCTATAGTAATTAAGCTATGATAATCAAGACAGTGTGGTACTGGCATAAGGACAGACATATTGATCAATGGAATAAAATTGCAAGTCTGAAAATAAAGTCTAATATTTACAGGCAATTACTTCTCAATAATGGTGCCAGGACCATTCATAGGGTTACAAGTCTTTTCAACAACTGTGCTTGGAAAACTGGACATCCATCTGCCAAAGAATGAAGCTGGACTCCTACAATGCACAATATGCAAAAATGGATCAAAGACCTAAAATTATAAGGCACTTAAAAGAAAACAGGTATGATTGCAGTAGGTTATTTTTTTTTCTTTTAAAATATGACACCAAAAGCACAAATCACAACACACACACACACACACACACACACACACACACACACACACA